>SNQJ01S0005619.1:212739-238058 GCA_010110895.2 Picea sitchensis
CGTACTATCCAGGGCTCCGTACGCGTTCAGGTAATCAGGTAGAATGGAGGAGGAATCCTTCTCACGGCTCATCCTGACCATTTTATTCGCATGCGCCAGGGTTGACACTTGTCACCCATGGAACTGCATGTGTTCCACCAGCATGCATCACCCTTGTACGTCCTCCCCTTGCCAGGAACTTAGGATAAAACATAAAATGCACATGTCTTTTTGGAATAATATTAAAATATTATTCCTAGGCTTAATCCCCCTTAGCTAAACACTTAGCCCCCTTTCCCACCTTCCAGCCCCTAATTCCTTGCCCTCTCTATGGATGCTTAGTCCCCCTTCACTCATTCATCGTGGTCGGTCTACCCATGGCGGTGTTAATATTTTATTAATGCGCTGCATACATTCAGGTACAAAATCAGGCCCTTGGCCTCCAACCCTTAGGCTCCCTGGCCTAACAAACACATAAGCCACCAGCTTATAAAAACTTGGCTCACCAACCTATAAAACATAATTACAATTTCTTTCAAAACATGGTTTGCAACGGGGCTCGGCCTCGGGGACACTACACTTAACTTCTTCAGTGAGTTCCTCTGTGCTATGCAAATGCCTTCTTTCAAGCTCACTATGATACCATGTTGATTTTTCACTTAAGCAGTTAACTAGTTTAGCATTCTTTTACTTATTAAACCGTTACCAAAATAATTGCATATAAAGGATCATTGAAAGAATAACATCCACAACATACACAAGATTTATCCTGAGAAAACCCTCTAGGGGAAAAACCCAGCAAACTTCCTCAATATGATTCACCAACCAAGAAAAATTCCTCTCTCCAAGAGAGAATTAACAAAGCATAAGATCCTCCTCTAACCCTTGACTAGGGAAGGGTAATGCACCACTTAACCAAGATATATCCAAGAGATAGACCAAAACCCTCCACCAAGTCACCTCCTAGTTGCAGCAGTGTCTCCCTCTAAAACTTGCACACTTTTCTTCTTGGTTGTCGATCTAGTGAGTGAGTGTTCAAGTGAGGCACTAGCCTCCTTTATAAATAGTAGTCTGGCCTCCCTTAATTAGGTATGGGTCGACCTGCCGCTTTGACCTCTTAATTTACATTTAATTGTCAAGGCACAATAAGGCCGACTTTTACAAAGGCACAATAGGGTCGTCTTAATAAATATAATATAATAACTTTATTTAGGGTTTGTCTTGGTCAAATACAATAAGGATATCTTCGAAAGCTACTCAATCTTCAACATGTGCAAGCTTCAAAATCATCCCAAATTGAGACTAGAGAATAAAAAAAAGAAGAAGGGTCCCCATGCTACTTCAATCTTAAGAGGAACAAAATTCAACATGTGGAGGGGGGGATTGTTGCTAGCACAACAAACTGACAACAAAGGAAATATGTGGTTGAATACGAGTAAGGTAGAGATGACTACCCTAAAAAGCAGTTAGCATCAAATAAAGGAGGGGCTATCTTTATGAAACTTCCTCCCAAAAACATGAGGGATGCTAACCGACATACAATCCTCCATCCTAAAACATAGTAGAAAATCCAAAACATATTGAGGTTGAGAGAGAAATCCCCCAAAGACAGACTGAGTAATATGAATGCCTAGAAAGTAAAGAAGTAGATCAAGATCAATCATTTCAAATGACTCCTTAAACCTTTAGCTTCAATTCCTTACTATGAGAGATCAAACTTCCAGTCAAAGTAATCATCCACATAGAAAACAATAATACGAATTTGGTTATCATTATCACAAATGTACATATAGGGTTCACTCTTGCAATTAAAAAAAATATGTATATTTGTGATAATGATAACCTATATGTATTGTCTGATATAGTCTGAGATGGATTGTAGCATGAGAGATGGCTCATGATGGATACACATAATTGAGATAGAATGCTTGGAGATCTCTTGGCAGTTTTGTCAACACCCTTCATCGAGGCCTCATGGAGGAGTCACTTGCTTAAAGAGCACCCTAAAAGGGATGTGGAGTATTCAGCATCATGGAGGGCCTCAAGCCATGGTTGGAATGTGGCAACTTGATTCCCATGTTTGGAGGATTGGAGATGGCTCAACGATGCCTAGGGATTCGATAGTGTTCTTGCAAGGGGTAGCTTACCTAGTGGAGTAAATTGCTTTAGAGTATATATAGAGTATGTGGGGGCTCATGATGGAGTGGTGTGGACTTGACTTATGTAGCTACATCACCTTGGAATCATTATTGTGCATGACATCACATGTGGATCATGACACTTATACTCCAGAGTGGATGTCTCACTTGTGTGGCCTACAAAGGCTCATGTAGGTTACTTGCAAGGGCTTAGACCCACATAGTATTTTCGGTCTCCCTTACCTCATATAAATAGAGGAAGGAAAGAGTCTTTCCAAAACATATTCATTCACTCACTTTTATTCACTCTTGTGATGAGATGCGACTAAAAGAAGAGAGTGTGCACTTCCTCTCTCTCTCTCAAGTCTTCACTTGTACTAATAATCTCTCTCTCTCTCTTGAGGCACCAGGGTTTCTTGGTTGAGACTGAGGAGCACTTCATCTTTCGCTACCCAATTTACTATGAGATCCAAGGGCAGTTCCACTGTCTTTTCAGAGAATTGCAAACACTTGTCAATATCTTTAGGTATCCTAACCAAAGATAGCTTATACATGTAAGAGGCCCTTTTTCTCCATTCTTATATCCTCCAGCCACATCCTAGACTAGCTCCCACCAAACGGATCACTTCCTTTTTTACAGGCTCCTGCTTTGAGGCAGCAAGCGACAAATGGATAAAGATGACCCTGGATCAATGATGACATGAGCCACTATTTCTACTCCCATGAGACCCTAGAGGTGTCACCAAACCAGAGCTCATATTACCAAACAGAAAAATTTCAAATGATATCATCAAGACCACAACATCAGGTTCTTCCTTCTAGAGAGCATCATATCACTCATTCTAGCTCCTCTTCTGAATCTTCTTCCAGATAGAAATCTATTTTGATTTTTCTCTATTTGGCATTGAATGTTAGGAGAGATGGTTCCAATGGAAAAGGGTAAGGTCACACCACTAGCACCATAGACTCTATGTCATGTCCCCATTTTTGGATTCCCTTATTATGCGGTTAGCGTCACTTCAGGAGGTTTGAGTCAACCAAGTCAGAGGGGTGAGACTATGTCATCAGTGAGCTCAGAGGGCTTGGAAGAGTTTTATGGGGCTCATATTAGTTTATTTACCATTATTCATCATCACGATCATTTCGACACAACTGATCCAGAGCAACGTGGGCACGTTTGGTGCAAATATAGAAAGTGCATTGAGTGGGTCCATGGGACACCATGGAGGTGGAGCCAATGGATCTAGTGGGAACCCAGCAGGGTCGAGTGGACACCAAACACCCACTCACACCTATATCTTCGCAGGGAAGATTCTCAGACCGTTCTTTCCACAGTTCCAGGGGGGACAACAGATTGGACATCCAAGTAAGAGACAACAAAAGGGACAAAAAGGACATGATGAGGAGTTTATTGTTTGTTTGAGGGAGTATCAGGAGCTTGGTATGGCATTTCATGCAGACATGCCATTCAAGGATGTTTACACCATCAAACATCCTGATTGGTATGAACCCCAAGTATCAGTGGACAAGAAGGTGAAGGTTCTAAGGAAAAAGGTTGGTGTTGCATATAGTTAAGTGTCCCCATCAACCGATGTTGAGGATTCCACGTCATACCCTATTAGTGATCTTCATGATGATGAGGATGTGCGTGAGGAGGAGTTGGCAGTGGATGAGATACCTTATGAGGTTGACCTCATTTCTCAAGAGATGTGTATCAGATATGAGAGAGAGGTAGTTGGTTTTGAGGAGGTTTGTTCACATGGGTGACCTACTAAGATGGATCTCATTTCTCGAGAGGTGTTTTTGAGTTATGTTGGGCAGAGTGGTACAAAAAATGTTGGGGCGTACTCTGATAAGGATTCCATAGTTGACCTTGGTAGTAGGAGTCATGAGGTAGCATTTCAACATGATGTGGATGTTTGTTCGTGTGAATCATGTTGATGAATGCAACTATGTTAGACATTCTCCAGCTTACAAACATGTGATGTGTGGATCATTACAGCTATGTGATTCTTTCTCTCAGCTTACAAACCTGAGAGAAAGCCCCTAAGAAGGGTACGTGGTTCCTACCTGAGACAGAGCTAGGAACGTAGAGATGACCTCCTCCATTTAGAGAGTTGAGAATAACTCCAGATGTTTATCGAGTGGGAAAGGAGATCTATTGAGTTAGACGTGCCTGTGATTGAGCACAAGGTGAACGTGTGAAATCCCAAAGTGTTGGGTGCATCGTCATGTGAACATAAATGAAGATGATGTATTAGCCTCCTCTAAGCAGAAGAGTTTACGAGGAGACTACAGATGATTCTCCTGTGTGAGGCAATGGGAAATAATATCTGTAGAGAGGACGTGCATGTGGACGAGCACAGGTGAATGATGAATATCTGGTTCTTTTTTGTAATGCAGTGAACCAGAGTTATGACATCCCTATGGATGTGCCCCTAGTGGATGAGCACTAGTGGGTGTATCAGATCCTTTGCTATATATTGTTCAAGAGTCAAACCTTCCTGTAACCCTAATTGTTATGTAAAGGGTACAGGTCGGCCCCACCCTAATGTGATTAATAATAAATGTAAAAGATAATTAATCTGGTTAATATTAATTATAATAATAATTATTATTATAATATGACTTAGAGAGGTCGGCCCTATTGAGACAATAGACACTTATGTTGATAGGACAAGTATAATATAAGTAAAGGAAGATTCCCCATTGTGGAATAATATCGTTCTTATGAGTTTGGAAATTTCAACAAGTACACTTCTTTGGGAAAAGTGTGCACCTCTCTTGGGCGCTAAAGTTCTAGGGTTTGAAGCACCCTCTTGTGTGCTAGGGTTTATCTTGGTGGTGAAGATATTTTTCTTGAAGAATATAGCAAAGGATTTGGTTGGGTTTTCTTCCCTTGTTGAGAAAGGTTTCCCAGGATACATCTTGTGTTCTTGTGCATGGTGCTTCTTCTTGTGATCTTGGTTGTTGCAACATTTATGGTTATGGTTAAATGTTAAAATGGAATGAACTTCATGCTTACCCTAACTTATTGAAAAATAAACATGGTTTCAGAGTGTAGGTCTTGAAAGAACCCATTGCACAAGCATCCACCAAGTCTCATCTCACTTTTGCATAACCGTACGGCCCCTTCTAGGGTTTCCATAAAATTTTGTACGACCCTCCTTTCAGTAGTGATTCAGCCCTTAATACTTGGACGTTGGGGCCACTTTTGGCATAAGAGAGTTCGGCCTCTTCCAGCACATCTCCAGAAGCTCTCAAAACGAAATTCTGAGAAATTTTGATTTTTGGCCCTAGGGTTTCTAGGGTGCTGAAATTTCCTACATAATATTACTTCTAGAATTCTGAAGAAACGCTCTCCTGAATCAGCAAGCATCTTTGTGACATTATCAAATTGATTGTTGGCAGTCATAAGTCCAATATAATCCAATGTTTCTAATTCAACCTAATCATTAGGTTTTCAAAATCCAGTCAGCAAGAAATTGAAGAAACCAATCAAATGAAGAGCAGAGCATTAGTATAAGATAAGCTTGATGGAGCAAGCAACTTCAACTCCTAGAAATCAAGGCTTCTAGTCACTCTTGAAGAAGATGACCTCTTGGATGTGACAACTAAAACTATACCAGCCACAGCTACAGATATAGAGAAGAAGATAAGAAAAGAAGAAGATGTCAAAGCAAGAAAATTAATCATCTACTCAGTAACAGATCACCTCTTGCCTCGTATTGCCAATCTGAAGACAGCTTATGATATGTATGAAGCCTTAAAAGAAATGTTTGAAATTGACAACACTCTCAGAGCTCTTACCTTAAAGATCCAACTTAAAAGTATGAAGATGACGAAGGGTGACACAGTGGCACTCTTCTTTTTGAAGTTATCAGAGATTAAAGAACAGCTAAAGACCATTGGGGAAATCATGTCTGATAGAGAACTTGTCTTAACCACTCTCCAGAATCTTCCAAAATCATGGGAGCCTTTCATTCAGAGTATCAGTGGAAGAGAAGCTCTACCAACCTTTGATCGTCTATGGACATATTGCACTCAAGAATAACTTAGACTTAGAAATAGAGGAGTGGAAGATTCCTCAGAAGAAAATCATGCTCTTGCACTTCATACAAAGAAGGGAGGAAAATTCAAAAGAAATTCCAGGCAAACATTTAAAGGTGAAAATTCGTCATCCAATCCAGGTTATCAAAGAAGAGATGTTTCAAAAATTCAGTGCTTCAGATGTGACAAGTATAGACACCTTGCAAGAAATTGTCCAACCAGGAAGAAGGGAAGACAATATGCTTCCATCGTTGACATTGATCCAGATCCACCTCAAAAGAGTGAAGAGAAGAGAGAGGAGAAGTACTTCCTCTAAAAATACATGACTACAAACTAGGTAAATCAATTGATCTCTAATTTTATAAGTTGATTGCATTTTTTAAATAAATGAAGGATATTATTCCTAGTACGGGAGCTCTCAAAGACTTGGACCATTATCCCTAGTACGAGAGTCCAAACCATATTTAATTTGTTCATTATACAAAAACAAGAAGAAACATTGTCCTTGAAGAAGAGATAGTCTTTCAAAGATCCAGAGAATCTCATATGGATATTGACTGTAAGACAAATACCTTCTCCCCCTTCAGCAGTTCAGAGGGAGACATACCTTATTCCAGTTGATCCAGTTGTTCTAGTTGGCATATTCAGAGATATTGCAGTAGGGCGTAAAAAACCTACCTAGACTCACTCTGCAAAGAAACAAAGAAACATACAAGCCTCTCAAGGCACATCCCGAGAAAGAAAAAGAGATTTTCAAGCTATCCTTCAGTCATGAACCATTTCATTAATGATGAGCCTCCTTATATTAGAGAAGAAATAGGAGAACAGGTATCCATAATAGAAGAATACCAGTATATCTTAAAGAATGATGCATAAGATATTATTCAGGGACCAAAAGGGAAGTCTATGGTAACTTCCAAGTGGATCTATAAGATCCATCATGCAGCTGATGGAAGTCTCGAGAAATACAAAACGAAATCTATAGCCAGAGATTTCTCACAAACAGAGGGAATTGCCTATGATGAGACACTTGATCCAGTAAAATCGATACACTTCCATCTGTACTACCATCCATGAGCTGGAAACTATATCAGATTGATAAATTCTTGATGAGTTTGGATTTTAGAAAGAGTGTTGTTGATCCAAACCTATATCATTACAGTGTTGATAACCAGAGCCTGATTTTGATAACTTATTCAGAAATCCTTGTTGTTGGATACAAGTAATCCTTGACGTCTGAATTCGAGATAAAGAATCTGAGTATGATGCACTACTTCTTGGGACAAGAAGTATGACAGAGGACCAATGAGATTTTCCTGAGTCAAGAAAAATATACAGTAAAAATATTAAAGAAGTTCAGTATAACAGAATGCAAATCCATGCCCACTCCAATGGTAATGGATTTGAAGAAAATGAGTGATGATGATTTAGATGAGATTGATCCATAGTTGATTGGATCACCGATGTATCTAGTTAACACCACACTTGATTCATGCCATGCAGTGAGTGTGCTTAGTCATTTCATGATTCAACCAAGACAGACTCACTAGACAACAAAAAAACATGTGTTGATATATATACGAGGCACAGTTGGATATGGCATGAGATATGCCTCCAGTGCGAACTTGAGTTTCTAGGATATGTCGATTCAGATTGAGCAGAAAGTACAGTGGACCGGAAGAGTGCATATGGTTGTTGTTCTACCGTGAAGTTTTCCATGGTTTCCTAATGCAACAGGAAACAAAACTATGTGGCCTTGAGCAACACAGAGGAAGAGTATATAGCATCGAGTGTGTGAAGCAATATGACTTCAAAAACTTCTAACAGATTTACTTGACCATGAGATGGATCCTATGATGATAACCAAAGAGACGTGTGTAAAGCTCCTTGAGAACCCAGTGTTTCCTGATGGATCGAAACACGATGAGATGAAACGTCCTTATATCATAGATATGATGCAGAGGAAAATCGTACACATGCAATACCTTCCTACACATGAGCAAATTATAGACATCTTCACCAGAGTAACTTGGTGAAAAATGCCTTCCTAGTTGAGAGGGAGTATTGATGACTCCAGCCAAAAAAAAAAAACAGAGTACATATGTGTGACTAGCATGATGAAGAATGCCTCCCTAGCTGAGAGGGAGTCTTGATGAATGCATCTATGTGAGACATTCTCCAACTTACAAAACTGTGAGATGTGGATCATTGCAGCTATGTGCGTCTTTCTCTCAGCTTACAACCCTGAGAGAAATCCCCTAAGAAGGGTACGTGGTTCCTTCCTGAGACAGAGCTAGGAACATAGAGATGACCTCTTCCATTCGGAGAGTTGAGAAGAGCTCCATATGATTATCCAGTGGGAAAGGCGATCTATTGAGTTAGACGTGCATGTGGTTGAGCACAAGGTGAACATGTGAAATCCCAAAGTGTTGGGTGCATCATCATCTGAACAGAAATGAAGATGATGTATTAGCCTCCTCTAAGCATCAGACTTGACGAGAAGACTCCAGATGATTCTCATGTGTGAGGTAGTGAGAAAGAAGATCTGTAGAGAAGACATGCATGTGGACAAGCACAGGTGAACGTGTGAAGATCTGGTTCTTCTTTGTAATGTAGTGAACTAGAGTTATGAAATCCCTATGGATGTGCCCCTAGCGGATGAGAACTAGTGGGTGTATCAGATCATTTGATATATATTGTTCAAGAGTGAGACCTTCTTGTAACCCTAATTATTATGTAAAGGGTAAGGGTCGACCCCACCTTAATGTGATTAATAATAAATGTAAAAGATAATTAATCTAGTTAATATTAATTATAATAATAATTATTATTATTATATGACTTAGAGAGGTCGGCCCCATTGAGCCAATAGACACTTATGTTGATAGGACAAGTCTAATACAACTAAAGGAAGATTCCCCATTGTGGAATAATTTATTTCTTATGAGTTTGGAAATTTCAGCAAGTACACTTCTTTGGGAAAAGTGTGCACCTCTCTTGGGCATTAGATTTCTAAGGTTTGAAGCACCCTCTTGTGTGTTGGTGTTTATCTTGGTGGTGAAGGTCTTTCTCTTGAAGAATATAGCAAAGGATTTGGTTGGGTTTTATTCCCTTGTTGAGAAGGGTTTCTCAGGATACATCTTGTGTTCTTGTGCATGGTGCTTCTTCTTGTGATCTTGGTTGTTGCAACATTTATGGTTATGGTTAAATGCTAAAATGGAATGAACTTCATGCTTAAACTAATTGTGATCTTGGTTGTTGCAACATTTATGGTTATGGTTAAATGCTAAAATGGAACGAACTCTGCTCTTAAGACTAGATTATTGAAAATCAACATGGTTTCCGTAAAGTATAGGCCTTGAAAGAACCCATTGCATAAGCATCCACAAAGTCTCAACTCACCTTTTAAGTGCAACTACACTACCCTTCCAGGTTTAAAATTGTACCTATCTCTCCCTTTGCAGTGATTCGGCCCCTTAATACTTGATGTTAGCCACTAATAGAGAGTACTTCTTCCAAAATATAGATTCCTGTGTTTTTCTTTCCAAATGGAATTCTGAGACTTGATTTTACCCTAAGGTTTTAGCTACGGCCAAATTCCTGTGAGAATATTACTCTATATCAAGAACACTCTTTGAATCACAGTTATCAAAGTGTGACATTACCAAATTGATTGCTGCACTATAAGTCCAACATAATCCGTTGTTAATTCAAGCTAATCCTTAGGTTTTCAAAATCCAGTCAGCGGGAAATTGAAGAAACCAATCAAATGAAGAGCGGAGCATTAGTAGAAGATAGGCTTGAGGGAGCAAGCAACTTCTTCTCTCCTTGAAATCAAGGCTTCTAGTCACTTTTGAAGAAGATGACCTCTTGGATGAGCCAACTAGAACTCTACCAACCACAGCCATAGATATAGAGAAGAAGATAAGAAAAGAAGAAGATGCCAAAGAAAAAAAATAATCATCTACTCAAGATCGCCTTGCCCAGTATTGCCAATCTGAAGACAACCCATGATATGTATGAAGCTCAAAAGGATGTTTGAAAGTGAAAACACTCTCAGAGATCTTACCTTAAAGAGCCAACTCAAAGTACCAAGATGATTTAAGGGTGAAATAGTTGCACTCTTCTTTATGAAGTTAATGTGAGATTAAAGAACAACTAGGAGACCATCGGGGAAATCATGTTCATTGTGAGAATTTATCCAACCACTCTCCAGAATCTTTCAAAATCATGGAGCCTTTCATTCAGAGTATCAAAGGAAGAGAAGCTCTACCAACCGTTGATCCCCTATGGAAATATTGTAATCAAGAATAACTTAGACTTAGAAATAGAGGAGAAGATTCCCGAAGAAAATCATGCTCTGTAATCTTCATACAAAGAAGGAAGAAAAATTCAAAAGAAATTCTAGGCAAACATTTAAAGGTGAAAATTCTTCATCCAATCCAGGCTATCAAAGAAGAGATGTTTCAGAAATTCTTCAGATGTGACAAGTATGGACACCTTTCAAGAAATTGTCCAACCAGGAAGAAGGGAAGACAATATGCTTCCACCATTGACATTGATCCAGATCCACCTCAAAAGAGTGAAGAGAAGAGACAGGATATGTACATTTGGTGAGCTCCTTGATCGCTCATGATGAGATGATTGAGCATACACTCATGGATTGCGGAGACAGGTACATTTCGGGTGAGGACACATCCAATTGAGATCCAGGGTTAGTTGACACCCATGATGAGGACAAGTCTATATAGGATGCAAGGTCAGTTGATACTCATGGATTGGTTTATACAGTGGTACATCCGGGATACAAGATGGTATCGAAGGACATAGGAGTATGCAGTGTTCAACAAGGGGATACAGTGATGAGTAGTAGTCTGCAGTGGCATGCAGAGGTGTACAGTGGTGCACATGGGGCTGCATTGGAGTGCAGGGAAGAGGCATACTTGATGGAGCATGGAGTTTCCAATGGAGAGCGTTTTGCTCCGTTTTTGTAGTGCGTGGATCTTGGAGATCATATCATCAGTAGTCCTAGTACCTATGATTATGAAGAGAGTAGGGTTGACCATCAGTGCAAGGAGACACCTTTGGATGTGTATGATGGCATGGGAGTAACATGGAGTCCGAGTGACTGGTCAATTAGTCCATCAATGTGCATGGATGAGTTCTTGGTCATACACTTGGGATTGACCAATGTATATGACACTTTCCAGTCGAGCATATAGTCGTCGAGGTTTCTTCTACCATTCCTTGATGCTCTCATCAGGTACAGTAGGACATGGGAGGATTATGTGAGGCAGTTGGATGAGCCCCGAGCCATTGTAAATATGACAAAGATTCTCCATTTGGGGCATGTGAATAGTGCATAGGTTGACAGAGGCAGATTGAGGGACGACATGATCTACTATGGAGATGGTCCATATTTAGCCTCTAAGTCCACATTTAGGGAGATGGTCATCAAGGTGACGTATGATACATTTTGGGAAGGGCATTCTGAGAATTTGTATGAGTTTGAGGCACCACAGGAGACATAGCTATTTTTTAGTGGGATGTCTAAACTCCAGGATTTGCCTGCATACATTGTCAGGCATGAGAATGGTAGATTTCTCTATGCGGGTTGGCAGCAGTAGGATAGATTAGTATGGACAGGGTTGATTCCTAGTATCTGGTTTTCATCAGTTGGTGGCATATAGGGTTCAATATATTGGCTCGGTTGGATTACGACAGTTATCAGTATAGCACAGCAACAGTCCGTGGGAATTGGAAGTGGTGGATTTCCAAAATGGCTATGGGATATGGGGATTCATTTGGTCGATAGTTTGCTTCACTTCTTGATGGACCGGGTTGCACCAGCGAGCGGTCTACTTCATTCTTCAATTGTCATAAGAGGGATTGTTGGAATTCGTTCTATATGGAAAGACAAGTTCTCTCTTTTAGTACCCAGGATCGAGTATGGCAGTGGATTTGCAGAAATTGGTTCTGCAGGGACACCTTTATAGATTATGTTTCTTGATAGCACGCCCACTATTTATAGGTATTTTAGCATGGAGTTCCAAGAGTGGAGAATCCAATATGAGTACATTGGGCAGACAATCGTGGCTAGAGTGGTGCAACGTCATCATGATGATACCTTTCGTAGATAAGTGTGGGACCCTCGGATTAAAGGCTGGGAATTTCATTGACTGATAGAGGTGAGTGGATCCTTGCAAGGGGAAATCATTCAGATTTTCCATTGAGTTTGGTTTTGAAGAGAACGTTTCACTTTTTAGTGATTCGTTGAGGTCTTGTAGCTCCTAACTTTGGCAACAGTATGTTCAATAGGAGGAGGCCATGTTTGGATTGGAGTGATCATGGAGGTCAAGATCATTTTCTATGGAGGTCGAGTGTTACTTTCAGGAGTTCTCTCATGAGAAGCGTGGGAGTGACTCCCTATTAGAGTGACTCGTTGAGGGGTTAACTGAGTTTTTGCAGTACCCTATTGCTCTACCCATTAGTAACATTCAAGAGGAGACTTTTTATGTCAGTACCTCGTCGGATAGTGAGTTGAGAGGAGTATGCTTCACATCTTCCAAGTTGGTTTGGGACCCAGGTATCATGTTCAATTTCAGTCGGGTTCAGTTGGCGTAGTGGTAGGGTTTAATGGGATTGCTTGAGGACAAGCAATCTTTGGGAAGGGAGGGGATTGTCATGTCCCAATTTTTGGATTCCCTTATTATGCGGTTAGAGTCACTTCAGAAGGCTTGAGCCAGCCAAGTCAGAGGGGTAAGACTATGTCATCACTTAGCTTGAAGGGTTTGGATGAGTTTTATGGGGCCCAACTTAGTTTATTTACCATTATTCATCACCAAGATCATTTTCGCACAGCTTGTTCTTGGTTTTGTTGTATTCTGACGATTTTCGTAAAACGGGGTTATTAATGGGCATATTTTAATTAATTACACTAAAGGTACTATTTGGAGCTTGTTTCTTGGAGAAATACCTTAGTCTAATAACTCGTTAGAACCGAAGTGAAAATATCTACAAGATGGGATGATGAAAAGTAACTTTCAGTGGCCGAAGAAATCATAAAGGCGAATTAATCACTTTTTGGAGTAAAAAGGTCCATTAAATTAATACAATGATTTTATGAGAAAATATTAAAGATGAATTAAAAGTCACTTAAGGGAAAAAGGTGAAAAGGGGTATAAAAGAGAGATAGGGGCTCATATTCTCTCATTATTGCAGATTGTGAATTGGAAATTAAAACCCATAGAGGAGTCTGACGACTTCCTTCTTGTTGGTGGCTTTCTGGATGAAACCATCGCCATTGACAGAGTTCGATGTTGAAAGACACACCCTAGTCCGTTGGGAGGACCACACAGGTTCTTCATCGAGCTACAGGATCAGATTATATCAGCAGAGAAGTCTAGTATCAACTAGGGCGTAGATTTTCCAATTGCAGCATGAGGTTTTGGGGAGAGTTTGGCAACAATTGAGGGTCGCTAGGCCCAACCAGTCAAGGAAACATGGATTCCTTCCAACCCATTTGAGGAGTCAGGGCGCACTAGTAGAGATAGTTATCATCATATTTCGACGAGCAAATCTCTCAGTTCGTGTTAGTTTGTCAGTTTGCAATGCGTGGAGGTCTGGGTATCCATCTGAGGTTCCGACTGAGCAGCAGTGAATCTATGTTTCATTTCAGAGGCTGGTAGAGTGTGCTAGGGAGCAGGGAAACCCATCTAAGATAGATCTCAGCCAGATCTGACGAGTATAGCCATTAGGGTGCATTTCCTAGTTTGCAGCAGCAGTTTTTCAGCTTATTTGCAGCTACATGCAGCGTATTCATCATTGCATGTGAGAGATTTTTAGCGCATGCCTGAGATCCATTCATCTGGCATTATCATTGGTATTTCTCAGTCTTTTATTTTGTATTCCAATTAAAATCATTACTGTTCAGATGTAACTAACGATATCTAGCTTGAGTTTTTCGCATATTGATTATATTACCTTTATTTTGTTGAATAAGAACTATGCATATGGTGAAGTGTCCCCATCAACCGATGTTGAGGATTCCACCTCATACCCTATTAGTGATGTTCATGATGATGAGGATGTGCATGAGGAGGAGTTGGCAGTGGATGAGATACCTTGTGAGGTTGACCTCATTTCTCAGGATATGAATATCAGAGATGAGAGAGAGGTAGTTGGTTTTGAGGAGGTTTGTTCACATGGGTCACCTACTGAGATGGATCTCATTTCTCAAGAGGTGTTTTTGAGTGATGTTGGGTAGAGTAGTACAAAAAATGTCGTGACGTACTCTGATAAGGATTCCACAGTTGACCTTGGTAGTAGGAGTCACGAGGTAGCATTTCAGCATGATGTGGATGTTTGTTCGTGTGAATCACACCATTTGACAGGACAACTGAAGGTTCGTGAGGACGTGATTGTGGTAGCCATGAGACACCTCAATGACACACATACATTGGTGGTTAAATTTTGTTGGAGGGCCACTATGGCACAGGACAGCTTGGGAGGAGATATTTCCCTTGCAGATTTCATTACACCCAAGGAGGCCATGGTAGTGACTAGATCTAGCTATCGACACCTCGTAGTGGGTGGCATGTACCAGGGTGCGTTGGAAGGGAAAGAGCATGAGGAAGACATACTTAACCCTAAATTGTTGAACACACAGGACTCCTTGGAGAGCACACAAATGGTCCTTCAAAAATCTGAGTTACAGGTAGAGCAGCTTCAGAAGGAGTTGAGTCAAGCATCTCTTTCATACATTTCAATAGAAAGTCAGTCATATACATCAGCCTTCTCTTAGGAGCTTGTCAATGACATTCTCGAATTGATGGAGAACCCTCATGTGATGGGTGAGCATGAGGGACATTCAAACTTATAGGAGATTGTAGGGAGACATGACACTGAGATTTTTGAGGATGCACATGTGTTACAGGAGCCACCACCTTTGGTGAGCTCCTTGATCGCTCATGATGAGACGGTTGAGCATACACTCATGGATTGTGGAGACAGGTACATTTTCGGTGAGGACACATCCATTTGAGATCCATGGTTAGTTGACACCCATGATGAGGACACGTCTATACAGGGTCCAAGGTCAGTTGATACTCATGGATTGGTTTATACAATGGTACATCCAGAATACAGGATGGTACCGAAGGACATAGGAGTATGCAGTGGTCTACAAGGGCATACAGTGATGAGCAGTAGTCTGCAGTGGCATGCAGAGGTGTACAGTGGTGCACAAGGGGCTGCATTGGAGTGCAGGGAAGAGGCATACTTGATGGAGCATGGAGTTTCCAGTAGAGAGTGTATTGCTCTGTTGTTGTAGTGCGTGGATTTTGGAGATCATATCATCAGTAGTCGTAGTACATGTGATGATGAAGAGAGTAGGGTTTACCATCAGTGTGAGGAGACACCTTTGGATGTGTATGATGGCATGGGAGTAACATGGAATTTGAGTGACTACTCAATTAGTCCATCGGTGTGCATGGATGAGTTCTTCGTCATACCCTTGGGATTAACCAATGTATGTGACACTTTCCAGTCGAGCATACAGTCGTGGAGGTTTCTGTTACCATTCTTGGATGCTCTTAGCAGGTACAGTAGGACATGGGAGGATTATGTGAGGCAGTGGGATGAGCCCTAAGCCATTATAGATATGACAAAGATTCTCCATTTGGGGCATGTGGATAGTGCACAGGTTGACAGAGGCAGATTGAGGGACGACATGATCTACTATGGAGATGGTCCATATTTAGTCTCTGAGTCCACATTTAGGGAGATGGTCATCAAGGTGACATATGATACATTTTGGGCAGGGCATTCTGAGAATTTGTATGAGTTTGAGGCACCACAGGAGATAGAGTTATTTTTCAATGGGGTGTCTAAACTCCAGGATTTGCCTGCATACATTGTCAGGAGTGAGAATGGCATATTTCTCTGTGCGGGTTGGTAGCAGCAAGATAGATTAGTAGGCACGGGGTTGATTTCTAGTATCTAGTTTTCATCAATTGGTGGCATATAGGGTTCAATATATTGGCTCAACTGGATTACGACAATTATCAGTATGGCACAGCAGTAGTCTATCGGAATTGGAAGTGGTAGACTTCCAAATTGGTTATAGGATCTAGGGATTCATTTGGTCGATAGTTTGTTTCACTTCTTGATGGACCGGGTTGCCCCAACGAGCGGTCTACTTCATTCTTGGATTGTCATGAGAGGGCTTGTTGTAATTCGTTCTGTATGGAAATACAAGTTCTCTCTTTTAGTACCCAGGATAGAGTATGGCAGTGGATTTGCAGACTTTGGTTCTACAGGGACACCTTTATAGATTATGTTTCTTGATAGCAGGCCCACTATTTATAGGTATTTTAGCATGGGGTTCCAAGAGTGGAGAATCCAGTATGAGTACATTGGGCAGACAATCATAGTCAGAGTGGTGCAACGACAGCATGATGATACCTTTCAGAGATTAGTGTGGGACCCTGGGATTACAGGGCTAGGAATTTCATTTACTCATAGAGGTGAGTGGATTCTTCAAAGGGGAAATCATTTAGATTTTCCACTGAGCTTCAGTTTTGAGGAGAGCGTTTAACTTTTTAGTGATTCGTTAAGGTCTTGTAGCTCCTCACTTTGGCAATAGTATGTTCAGTCGAAGGAGGCCATGTTTGGCTTGGAGTGGTCATGGAGGTCAGGATCATTTTCTATGGAGTTCAAGTGTTACTTTCAGAAGTTCTCTCATGAGATGCGTGAGAGTGGCTCCCTATTAGACTAACTCATTGAGGGTTTAACTGAGTTTTTGCAGTACCCTGTTGCTCTACCCATTAGTAACATTCAAGAGGAGAGTTTCTATGTCAATACCTCGTCGGATAGTGAGTTGAGAGGATGAGGATTCACATCTTCCAAGTTGGTTTGGGACCCAGGTATCATGTTCAATTTCAGTCGGGTTCAGTTGGCATAGTGTCAGGGTTTAATGGGATTGCTTGAGGACAAGCAATCTTTGGGAAGGGAGGGGATTGTCATGTCCCCATTTTTTGATTCCCTTATTATGCACTTAGAGTCACTTAGAAGGCTTGAGCCAACCAAGTCAGAGGGGTGAGACTATGTCATCACTGAGCTCGGAGGGTTTGGATGAGTTTTATGGAGCCCAACTTTGTTTATTTACCATTATTCATCATCAGGATCATTTCCGCACAACTTGTTCTTGGTTTTGTTGCATTCCAATGATTTTCGTAAAACGGGGTTATTAATGGGCATATTTTAATTAATTACACTAAAGGTACTATTTGGAGCTTGTTTATTGGAGAAATACATTAGTGTAATAACTCATTGGAACCGAAGTGAAAATATCTACAAGATGGTATGATGAAAACTTACTTTCAATGATCATAGAAATCATAAAGGCGAATTAATCACTTTTTGGAGTAAAAAGGTCCCTTAAATTAATAAAGTGATTTTATGAGAAAATATTAAAGATGAATTAAAAGTCACTTAAGGGGAAAAGGTGAAAAGTGATATAAAAGAGAGATAAGGGCTCATATTCTCTCATTATTGTAGATTGTGAATTGGAAATTACAACCCATAGAGGAATCATGTGACTTACTTCTTGTTTGGTGGCTTTCTGGATGAAACCATCCCCATTGACAAAGTTCGGTGTTGAAAGACACACCCTAGTCCGTCGGGAAGACCACACAGGTTCTTCATCAAGCTATAGAATCATATTGTATCAGTAGAGAAGTCTAGTATCAGCTAGGGCGTAGATTTTCCATATTCAGCATGAGGTTTTGGGGAGAGTTTGGCAACAATTGAGGGTCGCTAGGCCCAACCAGTCAAGGAAACATGGATTCGTTCCAACCCATTTGAGGAGGGGTCAGGGTGCACTAGTAGAGATAGTTATCATCAAATTCCGAGAGTAAATCTCTCATATTGTGTTAGTTTGTCAGTTTGCAATGTGTGGAGGTCTAGGCATCCATCTAGGGTTCCGACTGAGCAACAGTGAGTCTGTGTTTCATCTCAGAGGCTAGTAGAGTGTGCTAGGGAGCAGGGAAACCCATCTGAGATAGATCTCGACTAGATCTAACGAGTATAGCCATCACGGTGCATTTCCCAGTTTGCAGCAGCAGTTTTTCGGCTTATTTGCAACTGCATGCAGCGTATTCATCATTGCTTGTGAGAGATATTTAGCGCATGCCTCAGATCCATTCATCTGGCATTATCATTGGTATTTCTCAGTCTTTTATTTTGTATTCCAGTTAATATCGTTACTGTTCAAATCTAACTAACGATATCTAGCTTGAGCTTTCCACATATTGATTGTATTATCGTTATTTTGTTGAATAAGAATTGTTGTGTTGGTTATGGTTCCAAATTTATTTGCATGCATGATATAAAACAAGTAAACACAACAAAACGCATCCAAAAACCTTGAAACGCATTCAGAAACCTTTATAACTCCGCTAGAAACCCCAGCGCATCAGATCTGCAACATAGATCTCGGAGCTAGCAGTTAATATTTCGATCAGAGTGTTTGGGGATATTGCAGTGGTATCAGAGCCTTCTTCCTGCGAACCTATGAAGAAGTGTTTAACTCATGACAGCATGATTTCGAGAAAAGGTGAAGAATACCCAGAGGGCAGAGGTCACATCGAGGACGAGTACATTCAGTACTATAGGGGTCATAGTAGAGACAGAAGGGACAAAAACAGGAGAGACTACATTCCCTTCCATATCCATTCAGATATAGAGGACAGACACAATTATCATATCAGTTCAGAGACAGGTTGAATTAGAATGTAAGATGGGTGACAGACATGATATTCCAGAGGGCAAGAGGAAAGGGCCAGAGACTCCTTACGACAGTACCCTGGGTATGTTGAATGATATCACTAGGGGGCAACGGGACATCATGAATGCCATAACACAGAAGGAAATCAGTACACAACTGATCCAGAACAACGTGGGCACGTTTGGTGCAAATATAGCAAGTGGACTGAGTGGGTCCATGGGACACCATGGAGGTGGAGCCAATGGATACAGTGGGAACCTAGCAAGGTCGAGTGGACACCAGACACCCACTCACACCTATATCTTAGCGAGAAAGATACTTAGGCATCTCTTTCCGCAGTTCCAAAGGGGACAACAGATTGGACATCTAGGTAAGAGACAGCAAACGAGACAAAAAGGACACGATGAGGAATTTGTTGATTGTTTGAGGGAGTATAGGGAGCTTGGTACGGCATTTCATGCAAACATGTCATTCAAGGATTTTTGCACCATCAAACATCCTGAGTGGTATGAACCCAAGTATTAGTGGACAAGAAGGTGAAGGTGCCAAGGAAAAAGGTTCATGGTGCATATGGTGAAGTGTCCCCATCAACCGATGTTGAGGATTCCACGTCATACCCTATTAGTGATGTTCATGATGATGAGGATGTGCGTGAGGAGTTGGCAGTGGATGAGAGACCTTGTGAGGTTGACCTCATTTCTCAGGAGATGTGTATCAGAGATGAGAGAGAGGTAGTTGGTTTTGAGGTTTGTTCACATGGGTCACCTATTGAGATGTATCTCATTTCTCAAGAGGTGTTTTTGAGTGATGTTGGGCAGAGTGGTACAAAAAATGTTGGGGCGTACTATGATAAGGATTCCACAGTTGACCTTGGTAGTAGAAGTGACGAGGTAGCATTTCAGCATGATGTGGATGTTTGTTCGTGTGAATCACACAATTTGACAAGGCAACTGAAGGTTTGCGAGGAAATGATTGTGGCAGCCACGAGACACCTCGATGACACACGTACATTGGTGGTTGATTTTTGTTGGAGGGCCACTATGGCACGAGATAGCTTAGGAGGAGATCTTTCCCTTATGGATTTCATTGCACTCAAGGAGGCCATGGTAGTGACTAGATCTAACTACCGATACCTTGCAGTGGGTGGCATGTACCAAGGTGCGTTGGAAGGGAAAGAGCATGAGGTAGACAAACTTAACCGTGAGTTGGTGAACACACAAGACTCCTTGGAGAGTACACAAATGGTCCTTCAAAAATCTGAGTTACAGGTAGAGCATCTTCGGAAGGAGTTGAGTCAAGCATCTCTTTTATCCATTTCAATAGAAAGTCAGTCATATACATCAACCTTCTCTCAAGAGCTTGTCATTGACATTGTCGAATTGATGGAGAAGCCTCATGTGATGGGTGAGCATGAGGGGCATTCAGACTTACAGGAGATTGTAGGGAGACATGACACGGAGATTTTTAAGGATGCACATGTGTTGCAGGAGCCACCACCTTTGGTGAGCTCCTTGATCTCTCATGATGAGATGATTGAGCATACACTCATGGATTGTGGAGACAGGTACATTTCGGGTGAGGACACATCCAATTGAGATCCAAGGTTATTTGACACCCATGATGAGGACACATCTATTCAAGGTTCAGCGTCAATTGATACTGATGGATTGGTTTATACAGTGGTACATCCATGATACAAGATGGTACCAAAGGACATAGGAGTATGCAGTGGTCTACAAGGGCATACAAGGATGAGCAGTAGTCTGCAGTGGCATGCAGAGGTGTACAGTGGTGCACATGGGGCTGCATTGGAGTGCAGGGAAGAGGCATACTTGATGGAGCATGGAGTTTCCAGTGGAGAGTGTTATGCTCCGTTGTTGTAATGTGTGGATTTTGGAGATCATATCATCAGTAGTCGTAGTACATATGATGATGAAGAGAGTAGGGTTGACCATCAGTGTGAGGAGACACCTTTGGATGTGTATGATGGCATGGGAGTAACATGGAGTCTAAGTGACTACTCAATTAGTCCATCGGTGTGCACGGATGAGTTCTTGGTCATACCCTTGGGATTGACCAATGTATGTGACACTTTCCAGTCGAGCATACAGTCGTGGAGGTTTTTGCTCCCATTCCTTGATGCTCTCATCAGGTACAGTAGAACATGGGAGGATTATGTGAGGTAGTTGGATGAGCCTCGAGCCATTATAGATATGACAAAGATTCTCCATTTGGGGCATGTGGATAGTGCACAGGTTGACAGAGACAAATTGAGGGACGACGTGATCTACTATGGAGATGGTCCATATTTAGTCTTTGAGTCCACATTTAGGGAGATGGTCATCAAGGTGACGTATGATACATTTTGGGCAGGGCATTCTGAGAATTTGTATGAGTTTGAAGCACAATGGGAGACAGAGTTAGTTTTCAGTGGGGTGTCTAAACTCCAGTATTTGCCTGCATACATTGTCAGGAGTGAGGATGGCAAATTTCTCTGTGCGTGTTGGCAGCAACAGGACAGATTAGTAAGCACAGGGTTGATTCCTAGTATCTGGTTTTCATCAGTTGGTAGCATATAGGGTTCAATATATTGGCTCAACTGGATTACCACAGTTGTTAGTGTGGCACAACAGCAGTCTGGGGGAATTGGAAGTGGTGGACTTCCAAATTGGCTATGGGATCTGGGGATTCATTTGGTCGATAGTTTGCTTCACTTCTTGATGGACCGGGTTGTGCCAACGAGCGGTCTACTTCATTCTTGGATTTTCATGAGAGAGCTTGCTGGAATTTGTTCTATATGGCAAGACAAGTTCTCTCTTTTAGTACCCAGGAATGAGTATGGCAATGGATTTGCAAACTTTGGTTTTGTAGGGACACCTTTACAGATTATGTTTCTTGATAGCAAGCCCACTATTTATAGGTATTTTAGCACGGGGTTCATGTTGATGAATGCAGTTATGTGAGACATTCTCCAGCTTACAAACCTGTGAGATGTGGATCATTGCAGCTATGTGATTCTTTCTCTTAGCTTACAAACCTGAGAGAAAACCCCTAAGAAGGGTATGTGGTTCATGCCTGAAAAAGAGCTAGGAACGTAGAGATGACCTCATCCATTCAGAGAGTTGAGAAGAACTCCAGATGATTATCCAATGGGAAAGGCGATCTATTGAGTTAGACATGTCTGTGGCTGAGTACAAGCTGAACGTGTGAAATCCCAAAGTGTTGGGTGCATCGTCATGTGAACAGAAATGAAGATAATGTATTAAGCCTCCTATGAGTAGCAGAGTTGACGAGAAGACTCCAGATAATTCTCATGTGTGAGACAGTGAGAATGAAGATCTGTAGAGTGGACGTGCATGTTGACAAGCACAGGTGAACGTGTGAAGATCTGGTTCTTCTGTGTAATGCAGTGAACCAGACATATAACATCCCTATGGATGTGCCCCTAGTGGATGAGCACCAGTGGGTGTATCAGATCCTTTCCTATATATTGTTCAAGAGTCAGACCTGCCTATAACCCTAATTGTTATGTAAAGGGTACAGATCGGCCCCACCTTAATGTGATTAATAATAAATGTAAAAGATAATTAATCTAGTTGATTTTAATTATAATAATAATTATTATTATTATTATGTGACTTAGAGAGATCGACCATGTTGAGTCAATAGACACTTCAGTTGACAGGTTTAGGTTAGTATAAATAAAAGTAAAATCCCCATTGTGGAAACATATATTTCATGTAAGTTTGGAAATTTCAGCAAGTACACTTCTTTGGGAAAAGGGCGCACCTCTCTTGGGCGCTAGAGTTCTAGGATTTAAGCACCCTCTTGTGTGCTAGGGTTTGTCTTGGTGGTGAAGGTCTTTCTCTTGAAAAATATAGCAAAGGATTTGGCTGGGTTTTCTTCCCTTGTTGAGAAGGGTTTCCAAGGATACTTCTTGTGTTCTTGTGAAGGGTGTTTCTTCATGTGATCTTGGTTGCTGCAACATTCTTGTTTATGGTTAGGAAAAATGCAAATTGAAAGGAACTACATGTTTAACCTAGCTTATTGAAGAATCAACAGTTCCAAGAGTGGAGAATCCAGTATGAGTACATTGGGCAGACAATCATGGCCAGAGTGGTGCAACGGCAGCATGATGATACCTTTCAGAGATTAGCGTGGGACCCTGGGATTACAGGGCTGGGAATTTCATTCACTGATAGAGGTGAGTGGATCCTTGCAAGGGGAAATCATTCAGATTTTCCATTGAGCTTTAGTTTTAAGGAGAGCGTTTCACTTTTTAGTGATTCGTTGAGGTCTTGTAGCTCCTCTCTTTGGCAACAGTATGTTCAATCGGAGGAGGCCATGTTTGGGTTGGAGTGGTCATGGAGGTCAGGATCATTTTCTATGGAGGTCGAGTGTTACTTTCAGAAGTTCTCATGAGATGCGTGACAGTAGCTCCCTATTAGAGTGACTCGTTGAGGGGTTAACTGAGTTTTTGTAGTACCTTGTTGCTCTACCCATTAGTAACATTCAAGAGGATACTTTTTATGTCAGTACCTCGTCGGATAGTGAGTTGAGAGGAGGATGCTTCACATCTTCCAAGTTGGTTTGGGACCCATGTATCATGTTCAATTTCAGTCGGGTTCAGTTGGCGTAGTGCCAAGGTTTAATGGGATTGCTTGAGGACAAGCAATCTTTGGGAAGGGAGGGGATTGTCATGTCCCCATTTTTGGATTCCCTTATTATGCGGTTAGAGTCACTTCAGAAGGCTTGAGCCAACTAAGTTAAAGGCGTAAGACTATGTCATTAGTGAGCTTGGAGGGTTTGGATGAGTTTTATGGGGCCCAACGTAGTTTATTTACCATTATTCATCATCATGATCATTTCCGCACAGCTTGTTCTTGGTTTTATTGCATTCCGACGATTTTCGTAAAACGGGGTTATTAATGGGAATATTTGAATTAATTACATTAAAGGAACTATTTGGAGCTTGTTTCTTGGAGAAATACATTAGTGTAATAACTCATTGGAACCGAAGTGAAAATATCTACAAGATGGGATGATGAAAAGTGACTTTCAGTGACCGGAGAAATCATAAAGGCGAATTAATCACTTTTTGTGAGTAAAAAGGTCCCTTAAATTAATAAAGTGATTTTATGAGAAAATATTAAAGATGAATTAAATGTCACTTGAAGGGGAAAAGGTGATAAGGGGTATAAAAGAGAGATAGGGGCTCATATTCTCTCATTATCGCAGATTGTGAATTGGAAATTAGAACCCATAGAGGAGTCAAGCGACTTCCTTCTTGTTTGGTGGCTTTCTGGATGAAACCATCGCCATTGACAGAGTTCGATGTTGAAAGACACACCCTAGTCTGTCAAGAGGACCACACAGGTTCTTCATCGAGCTACAAGATCAGATTATATCAGCAGAGAAGTCTAGTATCAGCTAGGGCGTAGATTTTCGAGTTGCAGCATGAGGTTTTGGGGAGAGTTTAGAAACAAATGAGGTTCGCTAGGCCCAACCAGTCAAAGAAACATGGATTCCTTCCAACCCAATTAAGGAGGAGTCGGAGCGCACTAGTAGGGATAGTTAGTAAATCTCTCAGATCGTGTTAGTTTGTCAGTTTGCAATGTGTGGAGGTCTGGGTATCCATCCAGGGTTCCGACTGAGCAGCAGTGAGCCTGTGTTTCATCTCAGAGGCTAGTAGAGTGTGCTAGGGAGCAGGGAAACCCGTATGAGACAGAACTCAGCCAGATCTGACGAGTATAGCCATCAGGGTGCATTTCCTAGTTTGCAGCAGCAGTTTTTAGACTTATTTGCAACTGCATGCAACATACTCATCATTGCATGTGAGAGATCTTTAGCGCATGCCTCAGATCCATTCATCTGTCGTTATCATTGGTATTTCTCAGTCTTTTATTTTGTATTCTGGTTAAGATCGCTACTGTTCAGATCTAACTAACGATGTCTAGATTGAATTTTCCGCATATTGATTATATTACTGTTATTTTGCTGAATAAGAACTATTGTGTTGGTTATGGTTCCAAATTTATTTAGATGCATTATAAATAACAAGTAAACACAACAAAACACATCCAGAAACCTTGAAACGCATTCAGAAACCTTTATAACTCTGCCAGAAACCCCAGCGCATCAGATCTGCAACATAGATCTCGAAGTTGGCAGTTAGTATTTTGATCAGAGGATTTGGGGCTATTACACTCTAGATCCACTTGCATTCATGGATGATTTTAGGGGCTAAATTTCGCTCATGGGCTAATTTTTCATGGTTTTTCCAAAAACGAGATTCGTTATTTTAAAAATGATTCGCCCAGATTCTATAGGATAAAATTATTTTACCTTAAAAATCGCCAAAATTT
>SNQJ01S0005619.1:238224-301948 GCA_010110895.2 Picea sitchensis
ATAAAAACTATATAAAATCCTTAGAAATTTGAATATTTTTACAAAAATATCGCCAATCATTTATAGTTGGCATATGAAGGATTAGTAAGATTCACTAAGGCTTCTACATTTAAAAATAAATTTCCATCCTTAAAATCATCCATGCTTGCATTGTACATCTCCCTCCTAGATCGCATCTCCATCTTTGGAATTGGCTCTCTAGGCTTTAAATTAGACTTTCATTCTACTTTACCTTCTATTTCTTGCTTTTATATAAGATCTTTTTTAGCGCTCCCGCTTTGTATAGACATCAATGTACCTAATAATCCCATTGACCTACTTCAGTGGTCATTTATCAGACATTAATACATTTATAGTATCTTATCTAGGGTTAAGGTTTACTCTCGGATATTGGAGATTAGGGTTTTGAGAGAAAACCCAAGGGTGGATTGTGTTGGAGAGATTCTAGCACTTGGATCTTCTTGGTTGAGCTAAGATGTGATGATTTACTCTAGCTAAGGGTTTTTGGATAGTTGGAGTTTTTGTATTGGCCTTGAAAGAACGCTATGGTTTGTACTTGTACTTTATCTTGAGTTTATATATGAAATTTCCAATTGTCCACATCTTGTGTCATTTTCGTATTTTTTTTCAACTATATATGTTCTTTATGCTTTGCTACTTATAGACATTTATGTCTTGCTGACTGAACATAAGTAAAAGGGCTAATTGTTAAGTGATTTGACATCTAAGGAAGAATATAAGGGATTGTTTTTACTGATGTAAAAGTGCATTTTCAGATCTGATTATTGGCTGATAAGTTGCCCTAGAAGGGGCTAAAACTTATCTCTTTGTTTGGTATCTTTTCTACTTTAATTGCCGGGAAGTTTGGGATTGTTTGAAGTGAATTATTGTGATCTTTCCACTGCTATTTTATATTCTAATTTACAGCATTCAAAGCTGAAAATTCTAGGGCTAAGATCCGATAAACCTTCTAGGAAGAAGATGAAATTTCAATTTTGCATTAATTGCCCAAGTGAGTGAAATTTCCACACCAAATCTCACCTAGATTATAAAATAGCCTCCTCACAAGCACACTACAGAGAGTGTGCAAAACCAAGAAAAAGTGATAAAAACAAAAATACACAAGTGCACCTAAGAGAAAGATGGCAATCACAAGAAAAAACATTAAAATTAAGTGCCCTTAGGCTTATAACACTTTGAATTTCAAATCAATATCACATGATGAAATTATACAAATGAAAGTTTCAGTTGCGTATTTATACACAACTCAAGTGAGGTGTCCCTTCAAGAAAGGGGTATGAGCCCAAAAACAAGGGGACACACCCCACGAGGGATATTAAGCCGACATATCAAGTTTGACTAGATCGGCTTTAACCATACCTAATAATACAATAAAACAATAAAGAATATGACCTTGGCCAGAATACAAGTAATAATGATACATGAGCCATGGCCATATGTACAGATTACACTAATAATTCCAACAAGTATGCATCCAAAATATGAAATACAGTTAACATACTGACATACAGCAAAATACAATTAAATACGGCTGAGATACAGCAGAAATGACTGAAGTACAGCTGAGATACAGTCAACTTATTAGCCCTCCAAATTTGAAACTACATAATGTACCATGCTGAAATGCATGGCTTAGTTCAGATAATAATTAGGACGTGGAAGAACTGCCGAACATTAGCATGCTTGATACTGTGCATATAAACTAAATTCCTAATCCATGCATAAATTTACATCCTACTTCTCAACTCAGAGCATGCTGGGTGGCAAGTTGTTTACTTGTCAATTATGGACATTTCATGTTCCTTATGTTGCCTTGTGCAAATCATACTTCAATAATCTGAGTGGAAGGAGCTCCCTACTGGATGTGTCTCACATGTTCCAGGAGCAATCTGCATTTGTTGAGGATAATTTCCCCAAGGATGTGGACTTAATCCAGCAGAACAATAGTATACTGGGATCACATTCACATGCTTCTCATTATGACTGTTGTTAGCAGGTAGCTAACACACCTTTTTGGTCACTAAAGATTTGGGGTTAGATGAGTGGTGATTTTTTCTATTCCAATATAAGTGGGATGCAACTTCATGCATTCCTGCTTTTTTATATTATTTGCTTTATTTTCTCCTAAATGCTCTTTGAGATCAGTGTGCCTCCTCATGCCTGAGGCAAACATGTCCATTTGGCATGCATTAACACTTTGATATACTGAATATCCTTTATGGCTCTTCTATATTAACAATAAAAAGCATGGTTTTTGAAAAATCAGTCTCAGAAAGTTTTCTTTCACTTGCATTTCCTCTCCACAAAATATAAGGTAGGAAAACATTCAAAGAAAAAAGAATCACCTTTCAAGAGATGTAAACTTATATATGCATAAATAAAAAATAACATCAGAAATAGATCCTCTTCCAGGCATTCTTATACATTGATATCTTGCAGGAGCTTTGCAAGAGCTTCTGACGGAAAGGGGATATATAGACAATCCTGACCATCAGCTCCCCTTCTAGTACGCACTAGTTCATGGTCTTTAAATTCAGTTAAATGGGAATTAAGAGTTACTTGACTACTAACCAAAAAACGTTCCCTGCATAAGGTATATAAACGTTGAACAGGCAATCCTGAAACAACAAAGAAACCCATACCCATCTAAGTAACAAGTCCATAACAAAAACTATTCATGGATTTCTCAATATCAAACCATAACTAGTGAAATAGGGTACCTTGTTCCTCAGTATGGGCCAGTTGATATTCAGCAAGTATCCTAAAGACGCTCTGTGCATTGGGGGTCAAACTCTGTAAAACAATTGCTGCAGTCCGTGCATTTTGCACAGCTCCAGTGCTTGCAAGAATCAAAGGCAAGAAAGTACCTTCGACAGTATATGGTGCATATGTTGGGGTGTGATACCACCACCAGTTGAATTGTGCTCTGGCCATTTGCTTGTCCCATACTAAAGTTGAAAATAATAAATTAGAATCCCAATTCTGGTTCAAGAAATAGAATGAAATCTATTTTCCTATGTATTTACTAGTTTCTCTGGCATTTAGGACAAAAATATATTCACTCTTGCCAATAACTTTTAAAAAAGCACAACCAATAATGAATCGTAAAAGTAGATTTCAAACTGTAACAAGGTTTTCCAAGTGCAATGTTGAAGTTCAAAAATTTTGATCCATCCCTATGATCCTCATTTAACAACAGAAGGAAGGAAAAGGTCTATGAAATAATAGGAAATCAAAATAGCCCATAAAGTCTCCGTCACATGACAATTCAACCTTCCTTGCAGAATCAACTAGATTAGTAGTTCACATAGCAATCATCCAGAATCATCTCCTTACATTAACAGTTGACAGTACAGCGATTAAAATAGTTATAGCATTGCTATGGCATAAAACAATTAATATCAGAATAGAAACAGCAAAATGCATCTTTAAGACATTGAAGCACAGCCTAATAAAAGAAGGAAAAAACATTTTTCACAAGAAAAAGAAACTAAAATAAATTTAATTTAATTTAATATACTATGGCTTGCCCATTTACTGTGCCTCTCAATAAATACAGCCATATGGTTAACTGGCATTTACGATAGCAGCCAACCAGCATCTATGATAGACACTGCCTTGCAATTATAATAGCAGCCACCATTCATTAATGATTAGGCTGACAGACCAACATAAAATAGAGATACAATGGAAATCATTTCCATTGTTAAAACAGAACATTCTCTAATGATAAATGCACACTGTTACTCCCTCTCACCTAGGGGTAACTAGAGGAGATCATGTCTCATGGCCCGCAATGAAGACAGTGTTCCCGATGATTGATGATGATCAGCATGTCCACAGAGATCCGCCCAGCAACCCCCTCAAATGCCTCTTCCTCACCAGCATGGCTCATCACACTCAATCAGCAAGGCTCATTGGGAGATGGTGGCCCAGCACATTATAAGGTACATTAGTCCTTGTTTCATATAAAGTGTCATATTTAATACATTGGGCATTTGAGTAATGTTCATAGGTTGAAATTGGATAATGAATCATGAGCTCAGAAGTTATGCTTTTTGCCTTGTTTCACCTTGGTATCCATCCTAGGCATCATAGTCTCGTGTTGTCACTCCTCACTCCTGGGAAAAGGGGTACTATTGGCGGTTCCTTGAAAGGGGCAGTGTGCCATTCCCGATCATACTTACTTTTCCATCCTTGATCCTTCCATTCTTCCACCTTTTGGGTAATGTGGTTACATGTACACCAAAAGGGCATGTACCTCACTCTCTTATGAGAAGAAGGGGCTAAAGGCCCAGAGGTAGATTGCAGCTGGCTGATAAAAAAGAAAGGAATGGGATAATAAGGACAGTTAAAAGACATGGTCCATAATTGAGCTCTACCCCCTCATTAAGGGAAATCGCCCCTAGTCCCAATGCAAATAAACGCATTCATCTATCAAAACGGACTTGAATATATCTCGAATAAAAGCGAAGGAAGTGCTATACTTGAAACCTTTTTAAGGGGACTCGCAAATCAAATAAAAATATAAAGAAAAAGGCAAAGAAAGGTGTTTGGAATGCAAAAAGTGTCCAGGAAGGGCTAACTCAATCGCCCAACACACCCTCTACAAAGGCACTCGTGGAGGTGAGCCCATACATTGTCATGCATGTTAATGACCCCATGCCCAGAAGTAAACCCCATGACCACCTCACATTCATTACATATCTCTAATGGGTTCTTCTGGGAAATATCTCTCTACTTGGGTACTGGCACACCTAATAGGTTCCTTTGACGACCCTCCCATACCTAAACTTGCCAAATTGCATAAAGTCTTCAACTTGTGCAAAGTTTGAAGGGGATACCCAATGAGAGTTGCTCATTTGGATTTTGTATTGATTGATGGCTTACTTTGTATGTTTCTTAGGACTATTTCCCCTTGTGATTGTTGGTTTTACTTGATTCCATAATTTTGACTGACTTGGGTGCACCTAACATGGTCTTTGGAGAACGTCTTTGTGCTTTCACCCAGAACATTGTGCAAGATACAACATGTGTGATGCAGAGCGTTGGATCACCTGACGATTGACCTCCTTCAGATACATCCTCTCACACCTCCTGGACATTGGATGATGGGCATATGAGCTCTCCTTTGACATATATGGTCATGATGGCATGCAGATGGGCAGAAATCCCACACCTTGTCAGCATTTGATGGAGGACATTGCACTTGGCTATGCTTGGACCCCACTCAGAGAGGTGATGCATGATCATTCCACCTTGGATGTTGGCTTTCCCACCTTGGACGTTGAGCCCCTTGATGACGACGTCATGCGCTAAGGTTTGCTTGATGATGAGGGGCTTGCTTGCCATTGGGGCACCATTTTATGGCTTGATGATATGGCATGACTAGTGATGAGGAGACACACCATCCACCTTGCTTGCACCTCTTGGATGACAAGACATGGCCTTTGGAGGCTTCACACACCCTCTTGGAGCATGACATCACACGTGTGACCTAGGAGGGCATTGTTGTGGTGTATTAGCATGATTATTCATTGTTAGAGATTGTTTGAGGGGTCGGCCCCACTTGTATCATAGATCAATTTGTGGACATATGCGCTAGGGTTACCTCATATAAAAGAGGCTAGCACTCATTTGGATCAAACACAACTCACTCACTTGTGAGATCACTACTACTTGTCTTCTTCTCTCTTATTTTCGCTAAAGATGTCTTATGTACACCTTTGGAGTGACTTGGATGGATGCTTTCTCTTGTTAATGGTGGATTCTTCATGAAATAGGGTTTCTTCATGCTATGTGCCTTGACTAGTAGGTGTTTTCTTTATGTGCATGTGATATTTCTTGGTAAATTTCAGTGAATGCTCTATTAGAGAGGTAATAGTTGTATATTGTAATTATCTCCCTTGAATGATCTTGAAACCCTAATGAAGGATTAAGAGAGGTTATCCCCTTCCCTTGTTGTATTCACCTTGACTTTGTTGAAGCATTCAAGATTTGCCTTAAGGGTTAGGAATGGCTATACCCATAAGGTTCGTCTTGGATAGGGTTAGTTCTAGGGGTTAGAAATGGCTATCCCCCTAGGGTTTAAAACCTAGTTCCATCCATTTTCTTGTTAGAGGCATTAGAAGAAGTGGGACAGCACCTAGGGTTTATCAGATGATAAACTTTAGTGGCCTTTCCTTTGAGGTTTGACCTAGGCTTATGAGAGGATAATCCTAGGGTTTAAACCTTCATCTTTTCTCTTGTGCTTAGTCTCCTTTTGATGTATTGCATTGACTCCATTTGCCCTAAGAACGAAAACGGCACTAGTCTCTTGTCTACAAGTGTTTGCAAAACTCGAACAACTCTCTTTCTCTCGAAGCTATTTGACAACCAAGTTACTAACCTCATTCCCTCACTAATTCTAACTCAACGCTTAGCAAACAAGGTCAATTTAATGCTGCTGTTGTAAAAGGTTTGCTATAGCCATTAGGGCTTCACTAATTGCTGAAAACTTAATATTGGGATAAAATTGTTGAAATTAGTTCAGAAAATCACTATATTATACCCAGATTTCAGCCTCCAATTAAGTCTTAACAGCCAAGCATTAAAACCATTACTAGCTACACTTAATGAGAAGAAACACTAAATAATGTAGTTCTGAAACTAAATCTGCAGCGGAATCATATACTAACAGTGGACAAAATATCCATAATGCACCATGAAAAATCCGGGTAAAACCCCAAGAAGAATAACACAGAAAAATGAAAGAATTGAGGAGAATGTTTCTTATTCAGCTTTAGGGAAATTTCTGAGTATAACAGCAGCTTAAATCAGCATATATCTTCTGTACATTCACTCATAACTGAACAAAAACAGCACTTATATCCTTAGTAACACAGTCTGAAATCAAAACTGATTTCCTGTACAATCTGTACAGGACTGTACAGTTACTAACAGCAGATACATTTCTTGTTTTTCATTCCCAGAAATAGGTACAGATCCATAACTCACTGTACGGATATGTTATCAGCAGAAAAACTCCTAGAAAATCGTGCCAATACACAGAAGAATTTTCTGACTTCGCTGGAGCTGCAAAGCAAACACAAAGATGTTGTACGGCCTCCTCCAATCCGTATTGTACGGCCTCCACTGATGCTGATGCTGGTCTAGGAATGTGTGCCAATCCTCCTAGGGATGCATGCCTCCTCCTGGGTGCTGAAACCCTTTTCCTCCAAGCTAAGAAACCTCCTTGGGATGCGTGCCCCTTCAACTTCCCTCAAGCTCTCCTCAACAAGTGCACCCTCATCTCCTAATGAGCAGTCTTTTATCAATTTCGAATTGTAACTCCTCTAACTCTTGATCTCCCTCAAGTGACTCTTCACTTACCCTTGAGATCAACGGTCACGATTTAATCATTCGTTGAGGTCACTTTAATTAATAAAGTGACCCATAACATCATAAAGTCACTTTTACATTTCGAAATTATAAGACTCAACTTTATAAAATCACTTTATAAAGTCACTTTATAATTATAAAGTCACTAGGAGAAAATTTGCTTGGCAAATTCCGCATGCTGAGCGCTGCCAATGCAGAAGTACGGTGTACCTCCAAGCTACCAAATCTCAACAAAAATCAGCTCAGAAATATTGTTTGATGATTGGATGTTGATCTACTCATTGAAGGATTAATTCTAATATATAATTGCTACTTTTTCTGGGCTGATTTCTTGCTGCTGTTGCAAAATATACTTCGCTGATGTACACCTGTTCAGTGCTGCAATTTTACAACAGCAATTGGTTTTACTTCATGGCTAGCATCTAGAGGTGATTGGTAGTTGATCTAACTTGGTAATTGACTATCATATGCATTGGAATACTTCTCATTTCACACACATCAACCAATTACCTTGTATAATTAATTCCAACCTTCCCACTTTCCTAGACCTAGCCTATCTCATTGAGTGACCAAGATAGGTAGACATAGACTTGACTCTAACTTGCTATAGGATCCCTTGAGGTCACTAGGGAAGCCTCCCTTCTGTTGGATCTCTTTCCTTCACTAAAACGAGGAAAGTACTTGCCTAGCTGACAGCGGCATCTACTTCTAATTGCTACACAAGATTGGCATCTTGTGAAGGGCTTTGCACAAGTACAAATCCCTTGATAACACACACTTCTCTTGATTGCAGAAGGTTTCAGACTTACATAACTACCTGAGGAAATCTGTGATAATTTCGATTATCTAGCATACTTCCATACCAACATTCTCATTATTCAACTATACTATATTTCTACAATAGCTACTCAACTTTGGAGATTTGAAATTGTATCTTTCAAGATGTAAAGCAAACCATTAACATTACAGAAGGAGATACCATTTAAACAGAGCTTATCAGGAAACAATGGAATTGCAAACTAATAAAAAGACAAGGTACATTAATTTTCAGTGGTAAAATGTTAAAATGTTACTGAATTCAGAAATGTATCATTGATATTATATATTGTTTCTTTGCATGGTATATAATGATTTTGCTTATTGGAAGCAGCAGGACATGTTTTTATATTTTTGAATCAGACTGAAGCTTGCTCAGAAAATCAAACATAGGACCCAATGTCACGGGGTGATAATAGAAGGTTAAGAAACATGTATTTGTGCAAGCATTACCACTAGAACTTCTACCAAGTCAACCATGCTCTTTTATCTATAAATTTCTTGAAACTGGAATGGACACTCGGAAAAATATGAAAGATAAGTCCACAAAAATTTTAAAACACAGAAGTATTTTTTTCATTATAAACAACTAGGAAACAGTAAGAGTGAGAGAACCCAAAAAATTAACTTAAGCAGATCATCACATGAAAATAAAAAAACTGCATGGGATCCTCTCTGATTCACTCTCTGGCCTCTCAAATAGACAACCAAAGCATCATAATAGGTGTGGTCTACATTACCAGTAACTTGACCCTGAGTTGCTGTATTTTGGGAAAAAATCGTTACTCGTAAGAAAACCATTTCTAGTACACGTTTCTGGTTTTTTTATGACTAACCCGTTTCTTGAGAAACACCCTTCTGTTCCTGGAGAAACCTGAATGTTTCTTCAAGAAACTGTTGGGGTTTATGGAGAAACATAGACCATGTACAAAGAATGAACAATATAAATGAAAAAGTGAAAAAAAACAATTTAGAAAAGGGAAAAAGGGTTCCGAAAGTTTGTGACCCTAAACCTAAATGCTAAAATAGTTTATAAAGCCATGAAAATATCATTTTTATAACACATTTTTTAAAAGAATACATGAAATTGTCATTGTTATCCCACATTTAGTGAAAGAATACAAGAAACTGGCCAGCTACTCAAATGAGAGAGCATTTGCAAATCCCTGTTTGCAACTATGTCAAGTTAGTGATCACCACATAGTATTGTTAGAGAATCAAGGCTTGAGAGGTTGGAAGCTAACATTGGGCTCTTAGACCCTGGAGAGTGTAGTTTAACCCTTGGAGCCATGAGGAGAGCATCAAATCAACACATCACATTTCAGCTACATTTCATCCAGTCTAACTCTACGACATAGTAGAGTTGCACAAGGTTGGTATCCATTTTACTTTCAATTTTCTTTATTGTTTTTCTTTTTTGGTTATTTTTGTATTTCAAATTTCTATTTCTTGCTCTGCTTCGTTGTGATTGTTCATCCATGTTCTTGGGTTTTCATGCCTTGGTCTTCTCAACTACTTCTAGAGAACTTAGATGCTCAAAAGAAATCATGGAACCTTGTGGGCACTCTTCTGTCCATGGTAGAGGGAACACCATTTTAAGTATTAAAACCTTATGGGAACTCTTCATTTCATGGTAGAGGGAAAAATGATTCTCTCAACTACTACTCGATAACTTAGATGCTCAAAAGGAATTATTAGAATGTCGTGGGAACTCTTCTTTCGATGGTAGATGGAACAGAGAGAGGTGCCCTATCATGCAATTAAGAGCATCAAAAGGGTTGAGTTATTAGTAGAGGTTCAATGTCAAAAGACTTTTTGTGGAGTTATTATTTTCACGTATATATTAAAAATTATAAAAAAGACTTGGAAACATTATTTGTACAAAACCTAAAAAAATTCATTTATTGTACTGTAACTGTTTCACATTCCTTTTTTGGTAACATAGGGTGTGATGAGGTGATGCAATCACAAAGGCTGCAAATATCCAAGTTCATAGCAAACAACACATGCAAATTACAATTGAATTTAACATAACAAAAAGAAAAATACTCATGAACCAAGACCAAACTCTTTACATCTTCAATGCAGCTAAAGCCAAATACATTTCATTCACAGATACTGAGCGCTGGATCAGACAGTGGGAAGATTGTAAGTCTGGCAATCCTCCAATTCTTTCCAAGAATCCTGACAGGAAACAACATCCATAGATCTTCCCTCCATCCAGAAGCTTATGGGAATTAATCCTAACATCTCCCCAAAGCTTCAAAATAATCCCAAAATCCAATGATATGTCTACCATGTAGTAGTAGAAGAAGACAACATTTTCCATTCCCAATCCAATTAAATATATAAATTACTTGGGATAAGCATATTCATATCATGTAATTAGTCTATGCATACAGTTCGTTCACACCATTTGAATTATGTCTATATGGTGATTTCCCTACTCACGTATTCCGCCCACAATTATTCAAGTTTGATTCCCCATAATGGACATGCTAAGTTCACTTGAAATCTTTTCCAAAACAAAAATTGCTATTTGCTCTTGAATACTTGATATCGTTTACAATAAGCAGTCAGCAGACTTTTTAGAGTCCTTGTAATAATAGTAATTGTCATGTAATTATGTTCCAATTTGTATTTAAAAATGTTTTTACATGAATCATACTCTTCACCTCCCAGTGGTTCACCAAAGATTATTGTATGCCCGTTTGATTTTATTGAAAATTCAAGTTTGAGATGTTGGCCCTTGACTTTAAATTACTATATATCATAATAGGATGGACTGGAAACTCTTTAATACCATATTAAACTCCATATGAATGGATTTTCTCAAAATAAAGCATGTATAGTGTATTTCCAGTTCATTATTGGATGTAGAAGAAAACATTTGTCTATACATATACAAGTGAATATATGGGCATATCAATTTATATGTATACAAGTCTGGGACGAAGGTTACAAGCACTATGAAATTGGTCCCAATCTCTGACTCTCAAACTCTGCAAGCATGTAATACAATTCTTTCAAGGAAACGCCTACCTTATCTATAAGATAGAGTTCTTGCCCTTGCCCACAAACCATAGAGCATCTCTAGAATGGGTCATGTCACCTCACTTACAACTAATTTAAGCTCTACAAGGGCCAAAAGACAGAAAAGAGTGTCATCACACAGATGTGGGTCTAAGCTTGGGCAAGTGTAGTGTATAGCTAAGGACAAGAGCTACAAGCTAAAGGTGATTCATTGAGAACAGAGACAAAGAGGTTAACCAAGGAATCAAGCACGCCACTTACAGCTATTGCCAAGTCGGCTCTACAATATTTTCTTGCCAAATGTACGAGTAGGGCACACAAGCAACATTGGAGGGGTGTCTTCATGATAGATGGAAAAAATCATGTGAACCATCAAATGAAGTAAAATTAGGCTAGCAAGGCATGATGTTGGAGCTCTACAAAAAGGAGTGCAACCTTGATTACAATCAAATCCAGGTAGGAAACGGCACGTGGGGCACTCGAAGATTTTTCAAGTTTTGAGTGTGTCAAAGGATGTGCGACACCCATTGCTCATCAAATCCACGAACAATGGAGTGTTAAAGATATCGCTTCCAAATTAGAACTCTATTCTATTATGGATCTTGCTATAACCCCTCTTTCTTTATGCAAAACAAACAACATTGTGCACATCATACATGTGACCACAAGGTTCCCTCTCAAAACTTGCATATTTCATATTTCATTGTCATATTGTTGACTTGAATATTTCATTAGGAATTTTATTCCCGTGATTAACCTTTGGGAAGGGAAAACCCGATGTTTTTTTTAATTATCCATTCAAATAAACCTCTTCCAAGAGTATGGTTAAGAAGGGATTTAATTATCAATTCAAATAAACAGAACAATGATAGACAAGACATGGCACGAACTAGGTTTTGACATTTATTTGTTCTACTAGGAAGACATGAATTATACACTTAAATATTTGTAGATGCACATGACAACCATTCATACTTCAAGCGGCTCAAAAATTTCTATCAATTCCCTTCAACCTACTAAATCATTGCAATTCTCTACCAGTTATTTATTGCCATGGCATATTGAAACTAAATTCCTTATAAAGTCAATCTTGTCTCAATGTTGTTTTTAAAACCCATTTGTCTTGAATCGTCAATCTTCTTTGATTGGGAAAATTTCAGGTTCCTAGAGAGGAAACCCATAAACTCCCTAAATAAATCCTGAAAAGAAACCTCAACCATAGATCTTCTCTTGATCCAACAGTGATCAAGCATTGTTCTTAAAAAATACGTCATACATCTTATCACTATGCTTGTCCATGATCTCAACCATAGATCTCATCCCATCAAACGATGGGCGGGGTTAGAAGTGAGAATCTTGTAAAACTCCAAAAGAATCCCACTATCATACATCAACCATTGATTACTACTTGATCCAACTATCCTCGTTCCTGTTAAAATCTATATTCCCGGCACCTAGATAAATTATTTCCTTGTGTTTTTCCTTGCTAATAATTAAATTACAGCACACAGAATAAAATATATTGGCTGGAAATAAATAAAACAGCAAAAGCAACTAAAGACCAAACTTCACACGTGCACATAGAAATTTTGCCCTTCAAATCAGCTTTTCATTAAATAACGACTCTAAGCTTACAAGGTCCCAAACTAGAAAAACTACCCACTGGAAAGAAAAACAGAAAAATAGAGCCAAAAACTGCAACCCAACACCTCTGCCTCTATTGTAAGGCCCTGTACCTGCGACTTGTACAAACTCTACGCGCCCAGTACGAACTGTACAAACTGTACGCGCCTAGTACGAACTGTACAAACTGTATGCGCCTAGTACGGCCTATACAGCACATATGTACGTGCCTGCACTTTCTGTACAATGTGTATGTAAGAGCCCTCGACTACATGTCTGACGCATACACCTACGCCTATGCCTTCTACTCTATCGCGTAGACCCACACCTAGCACGACCTGTGTGACGTGTACATCCGCGGCTATGAATGTTGCTTTGTCGCGTACACCCACGCCCAAAACTGTTTGTGCAGCGCGTACAAACTATACGGACTGCCCAGATCTGCATATACGGACTGCCCAGATCTGTCCATACGGACTGCCCAGATCTGTCCTTATCAAATTTGTTTGTTGTTTCCCTGCCTGCTCTCTTCTCCTTTGGACTGATCTCTGGATGAAGCTCCTTTATCACCCTTGCTGAGATCTCCTTGAGCAAAATTCCTTTGCTCTCTCTATGAGTCATTGCCTCCAATAGATGTGGTGTGTGTTATCCCTTGAGTTGATCTCTAGATGAAAGTCCTTCTTCACCCTTGTCGAGATCCTCTTGAGTCATAGTCCTTCGTGTCTCAAGCACTCAAGGTCTCTTGAGCAAAAGTCCTTTTCTCTCTCTTGAGTTGTGTGTCTTTCTCCTTCACTTAGCCTTGCTTTTATAAGCTTGAATTGTTGACCAAATCCATAACCCTAATCTCCAAAGTGATTGACGATTGAGATTAGATCTCACCTCACTTGAAATCAATGGTTGAGATTCATCTAATTCACTAATGCAATTAATATTAGCATTTCATTAGACAAAACTCACGTTTTCTTATAAAAAGCACCTTACTTTAATAATTCCTTTAATTAAAGTAAATTACTAAGGTTGAAGGCTTTGGACAACTTCCACACGTCTAGACACTTAAACTTGTGCGAAAGTACCTATATGATGCTACAAACATCAACACTCCCTCTTAGCTAGGAAGGTACTTATGGAAGAGCCACCTAGAACTAGTTGTCCCTCCGATCCTGACACAATGTCCCACACATCATTCTCCATCATGTCATCCTAATATACATGTTGGACTACTGCCTCTTCAATGATGTTACTCATTAATGCCATAAAGTTTGGAAACTTCTTTGGATGCTTTCTCTCCCTGAATGTGTTTCTAGGAGCCTCAACATACTCCTGAGCATCCTTCATAGCCCTGGTAGAACCGATGATGGACCGGTTCTTTCTCTCCGCAACCCCATTCTGTTGAGGGTTGTACGAGACTGTTAACTCCCTCTTGATCCCTGTGTCCTTGCAAAAATCCTTGAAGTCATTGGAGGTGTACTCCCCCATTATCCAAACTCAAGACCTTGATCCTCTTCCATGTCTAGTTCTTCACCTGGGCCTTGAACTCCCAAAACCGACTGAAGACCTCATCCTTAGTCTTCATAAAGAAGATCCAGGTTTTCCTGGAAAAGTCATCATTCCATGACAGGAAGTTAAACACTCCATCCAACCTATCTTCAAACCTGAGACTGGTTGATGCCATCATCCAGATCTAAACAGTCAAAAAAATGTGCCTTGTCCTTCAGGCACAGTAAAAAAAAGAATTTGTTCTTAGTCCTTCAAGCACCCACGAAAGTTTCACTGCTAGTTTATTGATCTGGAGAGATCTCCTTGCAGATCTAACATATCTGCTACACAAATTACTGTGTATCTGAAATTGGTCCCCCTCTTGGAGTACAAGCTCTGAAACCATATTAAAATCTCTATTCCCAGCACCTAGATAAATTATTACTTTGTGTTTTTCCTTGTTAATAATTAAATTACAACACACAGAATAAAATATACTCACCAGAGATAAATAAAACAGTGGAAGCAACTGGAAACCAAACTTCACACATGCACACAAAAATTATGCCCTTCAAATCAGCTTTTCATTAAACAATAACTCCAAGCTTACAAGGGCTCCCAAACTGGGAAAACTATCCACTGAGAAAAGAAACAAAAAAATACAGCCCACACCTACAGCCCAGCACCTCTGCCTCTGTTGTACTGCCTTGTATATGTGACTTGTACGAACTGTATGCGCCCAGTACGAACTGTATGCACCCAGTACAACCTGTACAGCATGTATGTATGCGCATGTGCTTTCTATATAGCGTGTGTGATTGTGCCCTGACTACCTGTCTGATCCGTACACCCACACATGTACATGTTGCTCCATGCCCAGCAGTGCATGTGTGGTGTGTACACCCACATCTATGCATGCAGCTCTGCGACATACACCCGCGTCTAGAAATACCTGTGCAACGCGTACGAACTGTACCTGCAGCCCAGATCTGCCAACGCAGACTACCCAGATATGTCCTTCTTATCAGATCTATCTGTTGTTGCCCTGCCTACTCTCTTCTCCTTCAGATTGATCTCTGGATGAAGCTCCTTAATCACCCTTACTGAGATCTCCTTGAAAAAAATTCCTTTGTTCTCTCTATGAGTCACTGACTCCAATAGATGTGTCGTGTTATCCCTTGAGTTGATCTCTAGATGAAAGTCCTTCATCACCCTTGTTGAGATCCTCTTGACTCACAGTCCTTCGTCTCTCAAGCACTCAAGGCCTCTTGAGCAAAAGTCCTTATTTTCTCTCTCTTGATTTGTGTCCTTCACTTAGCCTTGCTTTTATAAACTTGAGTTGTGGACCAAATCCATAACCCTAATCTCCAAAGTGATTGACGGTTGAGATTAGATCTCTCCTCACTTGAGATCAATGGTTGAGATTCATCTAATTCACTAATGCAATTAACCTTAGCATTTCAATAGATTAAACTCACTTTTTCTTATAAAAAGCACTTTACTTTAATAATTCCTTTAATTAAAGTAAATTAATAAGGTAGAAATCTTTGGACGACTTCCACACATCTAGACATTTAGACTTGTGCAGAAGTACCTATTTGATGCTACAAACATCAATAGTTCCCCCTAACATCACGTTAATGTCATTTGACTTATGCCTCCTTTGACTCTTAACAAGAGGTCAATATTAGATGTGCCACCCAAAGCTACCAAATTCATTGAGGGTTTTCCCACTATTCTACCACAGGAACATATTGGGTGTTAAACTATAATATGGAGAGTATGTAAAGAGACAAACAAGAGACGAAAAGAGAGATATGTAGTATATCAATGTGCTTAAATACATTAACTTAAATGTCATTTATTACATACGTATTATTTCACTCTTATAAAGAGCATTTATTACTCCTTAGATAAAATAAACATTACAATGTCTAACACCCCCTCTTAATGTTTATTTCATTTTCCCTGACTTCTAACTTCTCTCAAAATTTCTCATAATAATCCTTATTGAGTGCTTTAGTTAAGATGTCCAATACTTGACCTTGGGATCTACAATAACTCAATTCTATCTCTTTGTTATACACTTGTTCTCTAAGATAGTGATGATGAATTTCAACATGTTTCGTTTTTAAATGATAGATTGGATTATTTGTCATCTTGATGGCACTTTGGTCGTCATAATGTAATGTTGTTGGTTGCATTTGTGGAAGGTTCAAATCACATAAAATTCTACATAACCATATTGCTTCACATTATTCTACTTATATTGTTCAAGGAGCTACGAAAGGTTGTCTTTTACTTGCCCATGAAATCATTCCACTACCAAAAGTAAAAGCGTTGTAGACTTTCTTTCAATTGTATTACCTGCCCAATCAACATCTAAAACACCTTTCAATATGAACTTATCATTCTTCTATAGTACAAAACCAAACTGTGAGGTTCCTTTGATATACCAAAGTACTCTCTTTGCTACATTCCAACATGTCTCCATGTGAGACTTTAAAAACCATGATAACATTCCAATTGCAAAAGTTATCTCTAGTCTAGTTATGGTGGGATATATCAATCCTCCTACAAGTTGACGATATAACAATTCATTAACCAACTATGATTTATCATATTTCAAAAGATTTAAGTTTACCTCCATTGGTGTTTTGCTAGGATTGTAATCTTCCATTCTGAACTTGTTCATCAATTATGAAACATACTTTGCCTATGAGATGAAAATCTTGTTTGGTTGTTCCTAAGCTTCAATACCCAAACACCAATGTAATAATCCCAAGTCAGTCATATCAAATGATTTGCAAAGATTATATTCTTCTTCTTGAATGCATTCATCATTGTTATCTATAATGATTAAGTCATCAATATATACAACCATAATGATAAGTTCTTCTCCTTTTTATTTGATATACAAGTTAGGATCATTATTACTTCTCTTGAAACCTCTTGAGCTAAGATACTTATCAATCTTTTCGTACCATGCTCGAGGTGCATGTTTTAATCCGTACAAGGCCTTCACTAACTTACATACCAACTTTTATTCTCCTTCAACACCAAATCCTTTAGGCTGCTCCATATACACTTCTTGCAAATCCCTTTTTCGAAAGGCACTTTTGACGTCCATCTAGTGCACTTGTGATCCATCTAGTGCAGTTGTGATCCAAACTAAGTTGCAAGAAATAAAAACAATTTGGATTGTGATCAAATTTGTCATGGGAGAAAATGTTTCCTCATAGTCTATACCTTTTTTTGTGCATATTTGTTTGCAACTACCATGGAATTATATTTATCAATTGAACCATCCGATTTGAACTTAGTTTTGTGTACCCATTTATAGCCTAATGGTTTCTTATTTGGAGGTAATTCAACTAACTTCCAAGTGTTGTTTTTCATTAAATCATCATATACTACTTGCATTGCACCTTTGCATTCTTGTTTCTTGTTTCCTTCAATAAAAGAGACGGGATCAAAAGAATGCATAACTTCAATCGTCTAAGCAAGATTACCTAATGTGGTGACTTTGACCTTGTTCTCTCACCTTGTTGTATCCCATTTGACTTCGCATCTTGAAGTGTCTGATAGGACCATTTTGACTTTGCCTTTCTTGAGAACTACTTGACTGACTTCCATCTTTTCCTTCTAATTCCAACTATAATTTTTCTTCCTCCTCTTATTCGTCCTCTTCTCTTCTTCATCTCCTATATGTGATAGGAATTTTGAGATCAAGCTTTTCATCGTCACACTGCAAACATCATCTTACCATTCGAATGTTTGCATATGTGAGGGTTTCCCATTAAAAATCACATCTCTACTTATAACAACTTCCTATTTACTAGATCATATAACTTATATGCATTTGACTCAGTGTTATATCCAATAAATATGCATTTCCTACTTTTAGCTTCTAATTTATGTCTATCTCTATCCAAAACACGTGCATATGCCAAAAAACCAAAGACATTGAAATTTGCTAACTCGTGTTCCCTTCCTGACCAAGCTTCATAGGGTGTCTTACCACAAATTTCCTTTGTGGGACTTTGAATCGACAAAAATATAGTTGCCTAAACTGCTTCAGCCCAAAACGTATCACTTAAATCAGTGTTACCGGAAGCTCCCCCCCCCGCGCTTCGAAGCCTTGAAGCTCGATCTGGGCAGGTGCGTCCAAGAAGCTTGGGCTGAAGCGCACTTCAAAATTTAGGAAGCGCGCTTCGGGGCTCTTGAGCACGCTTCCTACCATTTCCGAAGCGCGCTTCGGAGGGCGCTTCACGCACGCTTCCGAGGAAAGCTCGCACTCTTCCAAGGGGAAATGAAGTGTTTTGGTGTGTAGCTGAGGGTTATTTTGCCTTACTAGTGTTATTTAAAGAGGTCCCCACCCCCTCCATTTCATCCACTCTAGTAATTAATGGTAATGTTAAATTCTTAAGTAAAAGTGACATTCTCCTTTATCTTTCATTTTCATCCTTTTACCTAAATTTTTAACATTACCATTAATTGTTTCAGGATGTTTGAGAGTGGTTCCAACCTCATTGGACTTCATATGGAGAAAGTAGAATTTTAGGTCCCATTCAAAATTCAGCAGACTTAACAGTTTTCAAGATTTCAAGATTGGCAAGATTGCAATGTTTCCACTGAATTCTATCATGAATGAGGGTATGGAACTGACATTTAATCAAGAGAACCAAGCCCTTTATGTACCTCAATGTTGGTGGCATTGATTGTTGAACTCTTTAGTCACGACACCAGTAAAAATGTACCCTTCACTCAAGTATAAACTCTTCTGTTGAACTCTTCTCTTTGTCGTCATGTCAGGTGACTTAGTGGTGTATGTGCACACCAACCTCTGTCTTATATACATGCAGAGAGAAGAGTGGTTGAAGAGAAAGACAAAGATGTGGGATGTGTTTCTTGATGATATGAGTTTGAACAACAATGTTGAGTTGGCATTAGCCAACTTGGATCTTAATGAACTAGCGCTAGAGTCGGTCACTTTTGATGATGGTGATCCTCTTGAGGCCACAACAACAAATGCACGGATTGCATTGGATATAGGGGAGGAGGAGGAGGAGGAGGATTGAGGATAGAGCAATGGTAGTGATGCCAATCTTGATGATAATGACATGGAGGACTCTAGAATCTAGAATCTAGTAATTGCTAGATTCTGAAATCTAGATGGTTGATGCTCGAATGATTAATCATTGATGAACTATGTAGTATGGATGCCATTTCTATCAATATTGATGTACAAATATGCATGTTTTCATATATTCTATAGCTAATTTGTCTTTCTATATATTTTTTTGAATATAAATGCAATATATATAAAAAATTATATATATATATATATATATATAACAGACGCTTCGCTTCCAAGGTTTTTTGGAAAATGACGCTTCCGACGCCCTCTTCTGGCAACACTGACTTAAATGACATGCTTCCAACATGCATTTAGCCATCTCCATAATAAATCGATTCCTCCACTCTACTACACCATTTTGATGTGATGTTTTTGCAACAAAAGTTTGTCTTTGAATACCATTGTGATAGCAAAAATCACGAAATACATGGGATTCATACTCACCTCCTCTATCACTCCTTAATACCTTAATGCGCTAACTACATTCATTTTCAACAATAGCCCTGAATTGCTTCAAAATTGCAAAACATCAGATTTGTACTTCAAAAAATATACCCATATTTTTCTCGAAAAAAATCATTAATAAATGTTACGAAGTACTTAGCTCCACCTATGGATGAAGTGGGATAGTACTTCCTCAACGAAGCAAAGGAAAAATTTTGATATATTAAACCGCCAAGAGGTCGAGAAGGTGAGTTCAAGTGAAGAAGCCAAATTATACGTTAATGGTGGAAAGGTTGACTATTCAACCAACAATGGCTCTCATCCAGTTGGGGGATCAATGATCAGATAAAAGGATGGTGACATGACATAATCTGCATTAACCTTGTTGGATACAACTCACTTTCAATTACTACTTGAAGATCTTATCTTAGAGTAGTCTACAAACATCTTTCTTGTCCAAAGATTTTATTTTTGTTTTGGAACAAGCAATTTTATGTTATATGACCAATAAGGGAGTGTGTTAGATACAATGGTCATAGTTAGGACTTAGGCATAATAGACGTTTAGTTAGAGACAATATAATAAAGTGATGTAATCATGAGCTATAAAATGTAGTCATTAAAAGATTAGTTGTTTGGGAGTTACGTAACATAATCCTCTTCTCCTACTATGTAATGAGACATTGCATCACCTAATAGGAATCAATTTATTCTCTCTCTTATTCTATGTGTATTATTGTCTACGTTCTTGTGTGTAAAATATTACACCTGCATCTATACTTGTATCCATATCATGCAAAATAGTGTGAAAGAAAAAATCCCATGTTTAGCTAACACTTTTTGTTTATGTAGATGAGGGGATGATGTGATTCTACTTTTTGTTCATGTAGATGACTTGATCACGACAAGGAGTTGTGAAGATCAAATCAATCTGAATAAAAAAAAAATAAGAATATTCGATATAAAAAATCTGATCCTTGTGCATTATTCTTATGCCTAGAGTTGTGGCAAAATGAAGATATTATCTTTATCTCTTAAAGCAAGTGTGCAAGGCAAATACCAAACAGATTTTTGATGTTAGATTGTAAGACATTCTATACCCATGAAGACTAGATTATAATATCAATGGAGGATACATCCAAGCTAATGAAGGAGACTTCAAACAAATAGCTTCTTTGAAGATTGACATAATGGACCAATAATGTAACGTACCCAACCTCCAAGTTGAGTCTCATCACTGCAACAATGACTTAGCCTGCTAAATGAGAAAACTTAAAACACCCCAACACTTATAAAAGAAAACCAAGTGCAGCAGGTCCATAAAAATTACAACAAACAACACGCTGATTTACTCATGTGTTTAACAACATTTAAAAAAACATGAATGCATCCAGAAAGCACATAGAAAACACACACACAAACATTCATATATTCATTTACACAACAGAATAATCATAATAAAACAACAAAACACTTATCTGTTTATAAAACTTAACCAATTGGATGGGTACGAAGGATGAACCTCCCATCCATGGGCGTTGTTGTTCATTTTCTCTCTCAGTTGACACTTCAGTTTGACTAGTTGAGTTGAGTTTAGATGTTGCATTGGTTTTGTCACCATGCAACATTGGGATCATCACCATCTCACTACTCTTTGTTCAGTCAGTTAACTGAAGACTAGTTGACTATTTAACTCAGCTAAGTGGCAGTTCACTCCCGTAACTACCTGAGAGACTAGACTAGGTGGCAGTTTACTCTTGTAACTGTTGGTGTGTGTCCAAATCAATCTAGACCACCACTATGGCTCATTAATTACTTATGTAGCCTATATCTATTGTAAAGTATTCACTCTTTGAGTGTGGAAACGGTTAATGAGAATTCTTCCATTCTTTCTATCTTGCTTCTTCTTTCTTCAATTCTCTCTGCAAATGTGTGTGGTATTTTCTAGCTAGATCTATTCTATGCAGGTTCAACACATTTACATGGTATCAGAGCCGACGGACTGCTAAGCAAAAGCTACACCAAAAAAATTTGCAGGTACAAAAGATTGAAGACAACAAAAAGATGGATTATTCGCCAGAAATACTTCTCACGCCTCATAACTATTTGGAATGGAAGCCAAAAATTATGCTTTATCTTAGATGCAAAGGCTTGTACCAAATAACTATGGCAATGGAAGTAGAGTCTGATTCTATCGATGAGAAAAATGACTTTCTCAATAGATAGGAATGTATTATAGAGTATGGCGATGTCACATTCTCCGGTTTTCATCAGGTATGAGAAGAGATCCTGGGATTAACTCAAATGAATTATGGCCGAGTTAGGTTCTATTTGGGAATAAAGGATATTGTAAAGATTTCATGCGGAGGTCCCGAGACAGACAGGAAACAGGAAGAGCCATGTGAGAGAGATCAAGCCTTTTTTTATGAAGAGTCTTCTACAAAGTTTTAAATTTGTATTCCATTAATTGAGATGATGTCTACTCCATTTTGGATTGTTTTAGAAATTCATGTGGAAGATATGGCATGCATCTCAGGATTCACATCAGACACTTTTACGCATACCATGCATGCATCTCGGAGTCAAAAAGGGAGCAGCATGGGGCGCCATTCTGATATTTTTTGGGAAAAGTTTGCAAAAACAAATTGGATATTTGAATTCTCTGAAAATATCAATTTCAAAAGAAAATCATCACGAAACAAGATGAAAGTGAAGTTATGATGGAACAAAATTTCAGCAATTTTCTGGAAGCGGCCATACGGTTTTCAAAATTTCATCAAAATTTATTTGGATATTATTCATTACAAGAGAATGAAGTGGATATGTGTGGAAATATCAATGATGCATATACTTCCGCCAGTTAGTCATGATTTATCTACATCTTCAACAAAATCTTCAAAAAACACAAACTTTACTGATTCTGAGGTCTTCTGGAGTGAAGGACATGGTTGCTTAGCAACTACCGCTTTTATTCCTTATCATTTTTTATTTTTATATGCATATTTGAAGGGGGTTTGTTCCATGAGGTTTTCCCTCTTTCTCGTTTAGTTCAGTGTATCTTTTGTATTTGGAGGTACCACATAGCAGCCTCGTTGCTGAGACCCATTCTTTATTTTTCACCATAGTGATATTCGGGGGTGTTGGAATTACTTCACCTGATTTATTTTTCCTAGGTTATTCCTTGTTTATTAGTCATAGTAGTCATTATCATCTCTACATGTTTGGGAGAATATTCCACGTACAGAATATTCTCTTTGATTCATTTACTTAGGTTTGACTAGTTGAGTTGAGTGGAGAATATTCTCTTTCAGTTGACACTTCAGTTTGACTAGTTGAGTTGAGTTTAGATGTTGCATTGGTTTTGTCACCATGCAACATTGGGATCATCACCAACTCACTACTCTTTGTTCAGTCAATTAACTGAAGACTAGTTGAATAGTTAACTCAGCTAGGTGGCAGTTCACTCCCGTAACTGCCTGAGAGACTAGACTAGGTGGCAGTTTACTCTTGTAACTGTTGGTGTGTGTCTAGATCAATCTAGACCACCACTATGGCTCATTAGTTACTTATGTAGCCTATATCTATTGTAAATTATTCACTCTTTGAGTGTGGAAACGGTTAATGAGAATTATTCCATTCTTTCTCTCTTGCTTCTTCTTTCTCCAATTCTCTCTGCATATGTGTGTGGTATTTTCTAGCTAGATCTATTTTGTGCAGGTTCAACACATTTACATTTTCAACCATTTCCTCAATAGGAAAATGCACTACAGGTTTACAACCCATTTTACAGGCACACCTTCCACATTTCCAGCATAAAACACAGCCAAACAATGGCTTCCTTCAAGCATACCATTCTTAAATCATGTGCAATTTCTTGGGCAAGCAAGATGCAACATACAATTGCACTTTCATCATTGAAATTCAAGGGCCTTGGAACCATGCCGAATTCAACCCTCAATTAAGGTCGCAAATTGGTAGCATAGATGTTTGTAGCCCTGGGGCACTATCCGATTTTTCTAGAAACACCTACAAAACTTGAAATATACACTTCACAAAACTATCAGCTTATCACAAGTTGGTATACACAAGCCTATTTAGCTCATCCCAATTAGGGACTCCACAATGCCTCCAAACCCTAGTTAGGGCATCACATGCCAATCTCACAAACTCTAATCAACAATATGTTAGCCAAGCAAAGCATCCCACCTAGCTCTACAAGCTTACCCTTTGAACTCCAATATAACCCAATATCACACCAATTTATTTACTCCAAGATCACCCATTTGAATCCCACAAGCTACTCGAAGAGATTACAAAATCTCTTGCTAGAAGATTCTCCAATAGTAATGTCAAACTAATTATCAATCTCTAATGGTTCTATGTCCCTACTAAACAAGGAATTTCTCCTCCCTTTTATAGTGTAAGGTTAGAGAGGACAACAATCAATTTAGACTAATTCAACAAGCGACCTAAGCTAAGTCAACAAAGAAAACGCTCGAAATGGGGTGCTCCACTAACTAAGTTGTCCATGTGTTAACACGAGGATCATCTCAACCCCAAGGTGGTGTGCACTCCAAGCAAAGGTATCCTTATGCAAAGCGCTCCTACACATATTGCGTCATGTGGTTAGAATGCCTCTAGGACTTAACACCCTTCCTCTAAGTGCAAAGCGCTCCTCTTCCAAGGTAATCATGCAACACATGCCCAATGCCTAGGTAGTGCACCCAAGAAGAATCCCCACATGTCCAAAAACCTTCACAAGACAAGAGCCCTTGCCTTGACATTGATCCCAAGGCAAAGCATTCATCTAATCTAAACTCTCCAAATGTCAAACTGAAAAAGCAAGAGGCTAGGGGACCAAAATGCCCTTCACAACACATGAAGCACTCTCCTAGCAAGTGTGAAAACACTTTCGAAGCAACCAAAAACTAACACGCCCACTTTAAAAGGAAACTGTTTATAATCACCCCAAGCTTCTCCCTCAAAATCTTGAATAACCGCCTAGCTAGGGGATTCATCATAATATCTCCAACTTCCAAATCTATGGAATATAGCTCTTGGTACAATCTCCCAAACATCATTTCAAGGATGGAGTTATACTACTCCATCATGGCATCCCGCCATTCTAGTTCTACATACGCCTCCTCAATCACCCAGTGTCCCATTGTCCCATTGCCATGCACAAGAACTACTGGATCAACAAGTACGCTGTAAAGGCCATCTTCCCACATACCTCTAGTCAAAGTTCGTACACTGTTTAGGCTACAATCTCTGATTGTGCATTGCTGATCTTCAAATGCAGCTATATATTGCAAATATGTCATGCAAGAAACTGAAATAAGGTTTTTCGTCAAACCAGGAACAAGAAAGACATCATTCAGCTCAAGAATATCATTTGAACAAATCCGAAAAGATATGTAGCCTGTTGCCCCTCATATGCACATGAGTAACAATTGCACTTTCAGGGATAATTTGCAGGGAATTTCTTGGCTTGAGGAGGGTTGCTACACATTGTCTTGCTGCCTGTTATATCTCTTCATGGTTACATATGGATAGTGGTGATATCTTCTTTAGTACTATGATGTTGGTGGATGACATCCATTTACACTCTTCTTTCCATATTGTATATTTACCTCACATGATCAATTTTGACATCACAGTAATATATGAAGAGATATAATCTGTAGAGCGCTCACCTTGTTAGTTGGAGTAATTTCACACTTGGTCATACTTCTGGAAGCTTGTTGAAGAAGGTAACGTTATGAAACACTACAGGGTATGCTTGCGTTCCTTTTTCAGGAGACTCCTTGAGTCAATCAATCAAGGCCTAATTCGGTCCTAAAGAAGATCTGCCCAGCCCAACAAATGGTTAAAATTGAGTACAAATGAGTTGTGGACCTGATCCAGGGCGTAGTTTCCTTAGTGTGAAATGCAATACTCTGTTACTGGTGTGAAACTGCAGTGTCGTTTTGTCAAATGCTTCAGAAAGGGAAGAGAAAACTTTGTACCAGAGGAATTATTTCATGCTTAGGTCCCAGGTTCAAGAGAGATTGGGATTAGAAACAGAAGAGATCAGAATTTTTAGTCTATATGGATTCTTTGAAGATTTCAATTCTGTCATACCTGCTGTAGAGAAGTTTGATACACATAGACGGATAGAAATAATGTTTGTGATTGATTCAATTCCTGAGCAAGAAAACGAGCATGTCGAAAATGATCTGAAGGCGCATCAGCGGATACAATCATTCTGCTTATGTAATCTGAAGCTCTTTTCCAAGAAAGACTCATACATATATGTACAGTCCTATGTCTAGACCAGAAATAATTGCATCATAAGCAAATGTAAAGGCAGTATCACAAGCATGCTACAACACAGATCTGTGAAAACGAATTTATTTTATACAAGGAGGCCAACCTGAGCAAAATACTTCAAGTTTTGAGGATCGATTTTTCCCAAGAAATTCTAGGGCCGGCCTATCTGGGTGTGCATTAGGACCGAACTGTCATTGGGAACCAACTAGTCATTATTTCAGTGTTTGGGCCGACCTGAGTGTTATGCCAGATAACTAATATAAATAAGCAATGATGCTGCATTGTTTTTCATTTTCATCTTCTCCATAAAACCCAGAACATCTGCAGTCTGTAGTAAATGGCAGGGAAAAGGAATCGTACAGCCAATAGAATATAGGTCTGGACCAACAAAGGAAGAGCACATCTTGCAATTTAAGGGAATGCTCAAAGAAAAAAGGATTGGCGCCATTTTCGAAATGGGAAAAGGAATTGCCGGAGATCATATTTGACCCGTGATTTAAGACCATTCCAGGTTACACAGAATGCAGACCTACATTTGAACACTATGTATGCACTCAAGCAGATGAAAAAGCTTCTCAGAAGGCTGCTATCGAGGGTTTTAAACAACTCTTAAATGAAGCTCTCAATCCACATCTTGAGCAAATAAAAAAATTACATGATAGTGGGGCCAGTGGTGAAGACAGTAATGAAGAGGATGAAGACTTTGTAGCAGAAAGAAGATGTGCATCATTCTGATGGGAATCCAAAGAAAAGGCTTGCTGTATATTATCTGAAGGATGCTTATTTTCCACAGAAGCTCTTGGATAAACTGATGTATTATGGCTTGTATTACTAGTGATCCATTGTCGTATTGCTTTCCAGGGGTTAAAGCATCAAGATTTTGTCTCAGATACAAAAGAAATCAAGACGATGAAAAAATATCTTGTGCTAGACAGTAAAGGCCAAAGTTCTGGACAGTAGATTCCTGAAGGTATAACAGTTTTGGAGGCAAAATCAAGTTCTTTACAAAAAGCCAATTGCAACTCTGGACTTTGCATCCTTGTATCCATCAATCACAAGAGAATATAATCTTTGTTATTGTAGCTTGGTGAGGTCAGAGGACTTTGCAATGTCCCGCCCGATAAAACACCGTCGGGTGAGACTTTTGTTAAGACAAATTTACAGAAGGGCATATTACCAGAGAACCTAAAAGAGTTGCTGACTGCCAAGAAAAAAGCCAAGGAAGACTGTCTTGGATAGATGACAGCTGGTTTTGAAGATCAGTGCAAACTCAGTTTATGGGTTTGCTCTGGACAGCAGAGGGCAGCTCACTAATATATATTTTGATCTGGAAAGATACTATGTACTCAATTATTTTTTTGAAGAGGATTATTATACCTGTAGCAGCAACACACATTATTCAGCAGTCAGAAACTAATGATGAAAGTATCCAAAAAATGTGTTTTTGTGACAATAACTTACCAGCAGAAGATTGGCCCTCCACACAAGCACCAGCGAGAAGCGCACTTTGGGAGATTAGTACGTATTTTAAAGGAAAAGGAGCTCACAGACTCGAAAAAACCAGCCAACGGTTTTGGCTCATGGTTTTAACCATTAATATTTTACACATGGTTTTGAGGGCCGACAGTTTTAGCCAATGGTTTTGAGTCTTGACGGCACCCACTCGATTCACCCATGGTTTTGAAGGCACACTTGGTGTTTTCCCATGGTTTGTTGGGTGTCCATTGTATTTACTCATGGTTTTGTGAGGCTCTTCATCTATAAAAGACCTCTCCTCTTCATTTGCAAAATGGATTTGGAATGGCTGAGAAATGGAAGTACTTGTGAGCAAGCTAGCTCCAAGTTTAGGGATTTGTCAATCATTTATGTAAGTTATGTTGTCCTTTATGTGATTTTATTCGTGGAATTGTTCCAGCGCAAATACTTGGAGGTTAAAAGTTTTGCTTAATTTTGAATGTCAGACGCAAATAAGGCCATAGAAGAGTATCTTGCTACATTGGGGGAACTTATGGTGATATAGTTAAGTCTTATGCCATAGGCTCTAATCATCTACCATCAAGATCACAACATCTCATATGCTAATCTTTAAGTAGTGGGTATGTATGTCCATCTAATGGTTCAATGAAATGGTCAACCTGTAGTCCTAGTGAATTATACATTGTTACAAACTATGAAACAATCATTTTAAGAAAGGATAAAATTGTTCATATCGATGAATAGCAATTACAGGTGCACAAAAATATATTTCCTAATCTAGATGAGTATGAACTTGTACATTACTTTCCAAAGCTATTACCACTAATAACAATGCAAAATAATCAATTTCAAGTTTGCACAATTTCAAATATGAAACATTCATCCCAGAATCATTCTTTCTACTGAATTGGAAGTCTCAGTTAAATCTGCAGATACCATTTGGATAAGCACTTCAACTTTAAAATCATGTAGACTGGAAACAAAATATTTTGGAATGTTACATGTTATAATCTTCTTGGGAACTGAATCCACAAGTTCAAATTCATCTAAATCAAGGAACACGTTGTCATGTAATTCTAATAAAGATTCATCTATCAAAACCATTTTATCTTGTTCTCAAAACCATCGTGGCGTAGTTTGTACAGTGGTTGAATCTGCCAAGACTACATCTAGACAAATTCATCTAAATCAAGGAACACATTTTCATGTAACTCTAATAGAGATTCATCCATCAAAACCCTTTTATCTTGTTCTAAAAACCATCGTGGCGTAGTTTGTACAGTGGTTGAATCTGCCAACACTGCATCTAGACAAATTCATCTAAATCAAGGAACACATTTTCATGTAACTCTAATAGAGATTCTGTTAGAATTAGGTAAAGAAGACAAAGAATCTACTTTTCAAAATTTCTGTAAACAAATTCAGCATAAACACATACAGATATCAACTTCAAAATAGTCTGAGTATGCTAGATAGTTAAATCTGAAATAAGAAATCAGACCAGAATGTGAACAGCAAGTAGATTTAAACCTTAAACAATTTCTGAGTGTGCAAGACAAACAGATCTAAACTCTGAGTTAGATCTGAACAAAGATTTATTCTTACATCAATCAGATCTGAACTGGAGAAGTAATTCTGAATCAGATCTAAACAACAGATTAATTCTAAACTGATAAAGTAACTAGGTCTGAACTGTAGTAACATTCCTGAGTTAGATCTAAGCAGCAGATTTGTTTCTAGATGGTCAAAAACAATCAGATCTGAACTAGTAAATGTATATCAGAACTTCTACAGTAGGTAGATCTAGACATAGAAAAATATCAGCAATTGCAAGGACTGTGTACAACAACTTTAATCAGATCTGAACTAGAAAAATATGCAGTAGGTAGATCTAGATATAAGCAATGTAAAGACTGTGAACAGAAGCTTACCTTTTGATAATCTTACCTCTGCATGAAGAAGAAGAGCATAGCACACCTGAGAGATAATAAGCCACTGAAGTATGCTCAGATAAGTCTATGTGTCATGGATCTGCCTCAAGGGTCAGATCTCTATCAGGAGAAGTAAAGGACTGTGAAACCACCATCAAAACTCACACAAGCATATCCAAAAACCCCACAAACCCTCACACACAAAAGAGACTGCCAGAAGGAGGGACAGCTGCCTGAAATGAAGGTCCAGCCACCTTGCTAGCGTGCTGCGGCCTTCACAAAACTCAGATCTAGGGGACGGCAGCCTTCAAGTAGGGTTTCGCTGGCTGTAGAAGAGGGCAGGCTGGTAAAAAACAAGGAGGGCAGCAACCACATCACTTTTAGCAGAGGATTGGGCACCCTCAACACCCACACAGCAGCAAACAACTCAAGCAAGGACCTGGCAGCAAGATGAAGAGAAAGATCTGCCACAAAGAGGCCGCACACTCTCACAAAGGAGGCCACAAACWGTCACAAGGGAGGCCACAAACTGTCACAASGCAGCTGCAGACCAAAAGAGCAATCCGCCACTTCTTTTAGGAGGAAGGAATGAGTGTGAGTCTAAGTGAAGGGGGAGGGGTTCTTATTTATACCTTTGGGCAAGGGTTAGGGTAAAAGAAATATAATTAAAATAATATATTTAATTAATATAAATATTAATTAAATATATTATAATTAACATTAATTAAATATTTCTTATATTAACCCCTAAAACAAAAAACAAACCCCCAAACAAACTCAAGCTCAAAAACCAAAAGGTGGTGGGTTTAGGAGAGGTTTACACATGTCCATATACTTCTCAAGGTGACCAATCAACTTTATCATCACTGCATATGGGATACATCCCTCATGTGGTCATGCCCGCCTTCAAAGAGGACCAACAACTACCTGATCAAGGACCAAGTTGCCCCAAAACATATCTAGGGTCTTATCCACCAAGGTACAAAACAAGGATCAACCCATGCCTTAGACATGGGTACCCTGGAACAAGTCCAGGGGCCCTAGACATATCTAGGGACTTAACTGCTTGGTCCCAGACCAAGAACCCCAGTCATATACTGGGGGCCCTCTCAAGGGTCTTTACCGCTTGGTCCCAGACCAAGAACCCCAGTTATCTACTGGGGGCCCTTACAAGGGTCTTTTGCCATGGCTCTGACTGTTTGGTCGCAGACCAAGAACCCCAGCAGTGTACTGGGGGCCCTAGTCCACAACTAGGGTCTTAGGCCATCCTCCAGGGAGAATGGCTCTTGCAGTTGCTTTAAATTCAACACTATCTCTCAGCAAGAGAAGCATTCTCAACTACACCAAGCTTGTCACGAAAATATACAAACTTTGTCAAGGACAGTGGCTTGGTCAAAATATCTGCAGTTTGTTCTGTCGTCGGAACATACTGAATACTGAGAACATTCTTCTGTACCATGTCTCAGACATAGTGATATCTCATCTCAATGTGTTTCGACCTGTCGTGAAACACTGGATTCTCGGTGAGATTTATACAGCTCTGGTTGTCACAGTGAATGACTGTGGGTTCTAGCTCTGTACTGAACAAGTCTGAAAGTAGCTTCCTAAGCCACACTACTTCTCTGCTAGCAGCACTCGCAGCAATGTATTATGCTTCTGCAGTGCTTTGGGCTATGGAGCTCTGTTTCCTGTTGGACCAGGAAATCATTGTTGAACCCAAACTGAAGCAATATCTGGAAGTTCTCTTCCGATCCACTGTACTGCCCATCCAATCTGAATCGATATATCCATGAAGCATTACACCTCCATTGGAAGTGTATCTGAGACCATAATCTATAGTTCCCCGAACATATCTCAAAATATTCTTGACAGCAACCATATGTATATGCTTCGGTTCACACATGAACTGGCTGAGGGCATTTACCGCATAACAAATGTCCAGTCTAGTATGCACGAAGTACATCAAAGATCCAATGATCTGCCAATATAAGGTGGGGTTTTCTGGATCTAAACTTGTAACCTGATCTTGTAGTTTCTTTAGGTTAGAGATCATCGGAGTGGTCATGGACTTGCAGTCCATCATGCCAAATCTGCTGAGCACGTCAACTGCATATTTACTCTGTGAGAGAAAGATCTCACCTGGTTTTTGCCATACCTCCAAGCCCAAGAAATAATGCATAAGCCCCAAGTCTTTCATTTCAAACTCTGTAGAAAGCTCCCTCTTAGTCTGAGCTATCAGGTTTTCCTCTCCAGTGAGGAATAGATCATCGACGTATAAGACTAAGATAATTGGATGATTCTGTACAATCTTTATATAAAGATTGGGATCTGCTATGCTCTTGGTGAATCCAAGACTTTGAAAAAAACTGTTTATTCTACCATACCAAGCTCTCAAAGCTTGCTTCAACCCATATAGGGCTTTCTTGAGTTTGCACACATGAGATCTTTTATCATGTATCACGAAACCTTCAGGTTGCTCGATATATACTTCTTGCTCAACTTCATCGTTAAGAAAAGCAGTCTTAACATCCATCTGGTGAAGTTTCCAACCAAAAACTGCTGCAAGAGAGATAATAATTCTGATTGAAGTATATCTGGCAACTGGAGCAAAAAATCTCGTCGTAGTCAATTCCTTCTTTCTGAGAGAAACCACGAGCCACGAATCTAGCCTTGTATTTTTTAATACTGCCATCTGCTGCATGCTTTATCTTATAAATCCATTTGGAAGTTACTACTGATTTGCCATGAGGTCTAGGAACTACTGTCCATATGTCATTCTTTAGAATAGAATCATATTCTTCAATCATAGCATCTTTCCACACTTGATGTTTGGAGGCTTCTACAAATGTGGAAAGTTTTGAATCAATCACAATATTCAACTTAGCTATGACACCGGAGTACTTATCTGGTTTCTTACTTTCTCTGAAGGTGCCCTTAGGAGCTGAATGTTTTTCTGCTTCTTTAAAATACTTCTCGACACCAGGCTGGTTTCCTTTTAATAGGAGGTATCTCCATTGGAAACTCAATAGTATCCCTTAAGGGATCCACTGGAAGTTCTGAGGTTTCCTCCCTCTGCTCATTTGGAAGAGGAGAATCTGAATAATCAAGTGGTGGATTTCTTCCTGCTCCTCTGAATCACATGGAAGTTCTTTGGCCCGACAAAGAGCTGCCTCTTCATGAAAAGTCGCGTCTCTGCTTACTTCAATGAACTTTTGACCTAGGATATAAATCCTGTAAGCTTTTGAGGTTTCACTGTATCCCACAAAAGTTATTTTCTTTCCGAAGGGCTCTAGCTTAGTCCTCTTCTCTTTTGGAATGTGAATATAGACTGGACTGCCAAAGATTCTCGAGTGATCAACTGAGGGCTTAATTCCGGTGAAAACTTCTTCGGGAGTTTTTGCTTCAAGGGCTTTGTGTGGACATCTATTATGAATGTAGACTGCAGTACTGGTAGCCTCAGCCCAAAGAGATAAAGGTAAGTTTTGGTCATACATCATGGCCCTGGTTGCTTCACAGATAGTTCTATTCTTTCTTTCAACAACCCCATTCTGTTGGGGGTTGTACGGCACAGTTAGCTCCCTCTTAATTCCAGAAGCCCGACAGAGTTCATCGTATTTGAAGGAGTCAAATTCTTTACCATTGTCTGTACTGAAAACTCGGATGTGTCTGCCTGTTTGATTTTCAACAAGATTCTTGAAATCTTGAAATCTGCTGAAAGATTCATCTTTAGTCTTTAAGAAATAAATCCAAGTTTTACGAGAACAATCATCAATAAAAATGATATAGTAAATACAACCATTCATACATGAGGCAGTCATGGGCCCACAAAGATCAGAATGAATTAGATCTAGAATGCCATTAGATTTTCTATTGTTGTGAAGATATGGTTTCTTAGTATTCTTACTGAGTGCACAACCTCTACAAACACTATCATGCTCAAAAGAAAATACTGGTATACATGTCACCATCTTTTGCAAACCTGGAAGTGCGTTGTAGTTGAGATGTCCAAGTCTTTTGTGCCAAAGCTCGCATGGATTTACCGTTTCGTGAGCTAGAGCTTGAACAACCTGACCTGAAATTTTATAAAGTCTACTCTCACGAGTTCCAATAGTCATAGCAATGCTTATATCTTCATTTGAGGAACACATGAGGGCCTTCCCTCTGATGAAGGAAATTGAGTAACCTTTGTTTTCTAACACTGCAACTGAGATTAGATTTTTCTTTAAACCAGGAACATAAAGAATTTCATCAATATGAAAGATATTACTTGATTGGAATTGGAAGGAAGCAGATCCATGACCTTTTATGTCATACGTACCATCATCACCCAATTCCACCTTTACATTGAATTTCTTGTCCCGATAGTTTGCACGATTTTGTTTGAAGCCTGTCATGTGTTTAGAAGCACCGTTTTGTCCATTAACCAAACCTCCTCTAACTTGGTAATGGTGCCAGAAAGAGCTAAGATAAGATAATATTCTTTTTGGTATTCTTGCTCTTTGGTGGCAGCCCTGGTTTGTCTTCTTTGAGGCTCCTCTTGAGGTTTAGCCTCTTCAGTGGAAACTGAGGCTTGGTACCTTCCTTTTCTTTTCTGCTGAGAGGGAGGGTTCCTGCAATCTCGTGCGTAGTGTCCTAGCTTATTGCAATTAAAACATTTAACTTTAGATAAATAAGGATTAAGATGAGATAACTTACCTTGAGGTTTCTTACCTTTGCCTTTTGATTGAGGGAACTTCTTCCATTTCTTGGTTTTCGCTGAAGGGCATGATCTCTTAGAAGTGAAGACTCATTTCTACTTTTGAGTCTTCCTTCTTCTTTTAAGTAGTCATGGCATAATCTGTCAAAGTTAGGCTGGACTTCTCTTCCATTTACAGATGCAAGAAAAACTCCCCATGACTCAGGAAGTCCATCAAAAGCAGTTTGCATAAGGTCATCATCATCTACAGGAACTCCTATTGCAATAAGCTGATCTTTGGTTTGAGCAATTTTGGAGAAGAAGGTAGCAATTGAATCATCTTTTCCCATTCTCAAAGTACGTAGTTGTTTCTTCAATATTCTTTTCTGAGTTGGTGCCTTCTTTTCATAGAGGTTTGCCAAAGCATCAAAACATTCTTTGGCAATCCTTAGATGACCAATGATGGACATCATGTTGTCCTTAACAGAATCAAAAATGATTCTCTTAGCCTTGACTTGTTTCTTCCTGTATGCTGCCCTGGCTGTGTTTGAAGTGGGTTCTTCAATTACCCTAGTAATCAGCTCTTCTAGTTCATTCTCTTCAAGAATGTTTACTATTCTGGATTTCCAAGCATTGAAGTTGGAGGCCCCTATAAGTTTGTCTTCAACTTTAACTGATGTAGAGGCCATACTGAGATCTAGATCAATTTAGAAATATATGTTGTTGATCTGCAAAACAGCCCTAACAATATGGATCTACGCAGGCTCAAGTTTGTAACCTTGAGCTCTTTTCACGCCCTAAGCTCTGAAACCATGTTAGAATTAGGTAAAGAAGACAAAGAATCTACTTTTCAAAATTTCTGTAAACAAATTCAGCATAAACACATACAGATATCAACTTCAAAATAGTCTAAGTATGCTAGATAGTTAAATCTGAACTAAGAAATCAGATCAGAATGTGAACATCAAGTAGATTTAAACCTTAAACAATTTCTGAGCGTGCAAGACAAACAGATCTAAACTCTGTGTTAGATCTGGACAAAGATTTATTCTTACATCAGATCTGAACTAGAGAAGTACTTCTGAATCAGATCTAAACAACAGATTTATTCTAGACTGATAAAGTAACTAGGTTTGAACTGTAGTAACAATCCTGAGTTAGATCTAAGCAGCAGATTTGTTTCTAGATGGTCAAAAACAATCAGATCTGAACTAGTAAATGTATATCAGAACTTCTACAGTAGGTAGATCTAGACTTAGAAAAACATCAGCAATTGCAAGGACTGTGTACAACAACTTTAATCAGATCTGAACTAGAAAAATATGCAGTAGGTAGATCTAGATATAAGCAATGCAAAGATTGTGAACAGAAGCTTACCTTTTGATAATCTTACCTCTGCATGAAGAAGAAAAGCATAGCACACCTGAGAGATAATAAGCCACTGAAGTATGCTCAGATAAGTCTATGTGTCATGGATCTGTCTCAAGGGTCAGATCTCTATCAAGAGAAGTAAAAGACTGAAAGCACCATCAAAACTCACAAAAGCATATCCAAAAACCCCACAAACCCTCACACACAAAAGAAACTGCCAGAAGGAGGGACGGATGCCTGAAATGAAGGTCCATCCACCTTGCTAGGGTGTTGTGGCCTTCACAAAACTCAGATCTAGGGGACGGCAGCCTTCAAGTAGGGTTTCGTTGGCTGTAGAAGACAGCAGGCTGGTAATAAACAAGGAGGGCAGCAACCACATCACTTTCAACACAGGATTGGGCACCCTCAACACCCACACAGCAGCAAACAACTCAAGCAAGGACCTGGCAGCAAGATGAAGAGAAAGATCTGCCACAAAGAGGCCGCACACTCTCACAAAGGAGGCCGCAAATTGTCACAAGGGAGCCGCAGACCAAAAGAGCAATCTACCACTTCTTTTAGGAGGAAGGAATGAGTGTGAGTCTAAGTGAAGGGGGAGGGGTTCTTATTTATACCTTTGGGCAAGGGTTAGGGTAAAAGAAATATAATTAAAATAATATATTTAATTAATATAAATATTAATTAAATATATTATAATTAACATTAATTAAATATTTCTTATATTAACCCCTAAAACAAAAAACAAAAAACCCCAAACAAACTCAAGCTCAAAAACCAAAAGGTGGTGGGTTTAGGAAAGGTTTACACATGTCCATATACTTCTCAAGGTGACCAATCAACTTTATCATCACTGCATATGGGATACATCCCTCATGTGGTCATGCCCCCCTTCAAAGGGGGTCACACACCAACAACTACCTAATCAAGGACCAGGTTGACCCAAAACATATCTGGGGTCTTATCCACCAAGGTACAAAACCAAGGATCAACCCATGCCTTAGACATGGGTAACCTGGAACACGTCCAAGGGCCCTAGACATATCTAGGGACTTAACTGATTGGTCCCAGACCAAGAACCCCAATCATATACTGGGGGCCCTCTCAAGGGTCTTCACTGCTTGGTCCCAGACCAAGAACCCTAGTTATCTATTGGGGGCCCTTACAAGGGTCTTTTTCCATGGCTCTGACTGTTTGGTCCCAGACCAAGAACCCCAGGAGTGTACAGGGGGCCCTAGTCCACAACTAGGGTCTTAGGCCATCCTCCAGGGAGAATGGCTCTTGCAACTGCTTTAAATTCAACAAATTCATCCATCAAAACCCTTTTATCTTGTTCTAAAAACCATTATGGCATAGTTTGTACATCTTTTGAATTTACCAAGACTACATCTAGACCATTTCCATGAGCCATTAGATGGATCATTTGGTCTATCTTTTGCAGCATTCTCACAAATTTCATTGTGATTTCATCCATCTCTAGGGCTAGAGTTTTCCAACCGTGTGGCATGCTTGAAAATTCCTGTGGAAAATGTTCAAACACATTGTTTTTGTACAACAGTGAAATCGATAAGTCACCTGAAATTTGTGCCCTTCATACCCCAACATCTTGAATCCGTGGGATGAGTGTAGCAAAAGTATCAAGATAAGCTACTTGGAAGCAACCAAACATAGATATAAAAAAATATAAAATATATTTATTGACTGATGAATAGTGATTGATACAAGACATGAGGCTCTTCAGTTATACAAATACATCAAAGGATACGACTACTCATAAAGAACCAACTTTCCATAATAACTCATTTACTAGTAGTAATATTTGTTGATGTTTTGTAGCAGCAAGAGGTATTCCCTCCTGGACAACTTTTCTTAGAGAGGAAGATTCCAAGAAGTCAAAGGAAGACCATTGAACAGTTGAAGAATACCCCAGAAGAGAAGTCGGCCCCACAAGAAAATAATAAAGCGAAAATAGAATTTCCAAGAAGAGAAGTCAGCCCCAGTAAAGTGACTTGAAGACTATAAATAAAGGGAGACGCCTTGCCATTTGACACACACACACACATAGCGCTTTCACTCAAGAAGAGAGGGCGCAAGTCTGAGGCAAGGAAGAAGACGTAGCTAATGCAGTTTCTAGGGTTTCTATCTTGGGAAGTTCGTTGGAAGAGGTCGAGTACTCTAGCACTCTCACTAGGGTTGCTACACATCATATTTCAGGGTTTTGCTCAGTTGTCTACCCTCACTAGGGTTTTTCAAGAAGAAGAGATAAGTACTTGTTATCAAGGTTTCTTCATTTTTGGTTTTTGCTCTTGTGAATAGAGCTTGTTCATCGTTGTATTGTGTTACTAGAAATATTCTCTCTAAGAAAAGTTGGTTGGGTTTTTCCTCGAGTTTGGAGTTTTCCCAGTATAAATCTGTCTTCTTGTGCTTGTCTATCTGCTTCTAGATCCTGCTTATATTTTCAATATATGGTTGTTGAAAGTTAAATGAACATCAAAATACTCTGGTAAATCCATTGCTACTGAAAAATTAAGAAAATCTAACATGGTATCAGAGCTAGAGGGTTGAAGCCAGATTTGGACTAGCACAAGACACCACCAAGAACAAAGATTGCCAGTCGTTGGGGCTTTCTAGTGCCACCATTGAGGAGAAAATTGTACTAGGCAACTCGCCTAACACTAGCGCATGTCCTAAAACCCTAGCGTTGATTTTTAAGAAGGTTGAAATTTTGGGATTTTTCAGGGCTAGGGTTTCTACAATCAAAAATGATTACCAATCTGAGAGTTGAAGATAGGTTGGATGGAGCAAACAATTTCAAATCATGGAAGCATAGAATACTTCTCATTCTAGAAGAGCATGAGCTCTTCGATCATGTCAAGCAAGTTCTCCCAAAACTAGAAGAGGAAGAGGCCAAGGCAAGACATAAGAAAAATGAGATCAAGGCCAAGAGGATCTTGATAGATTCAATCAAGGACCACTTGAATCCTAATGTATCAAAATTGAAGACAGCAAAAGAGATGTTTGATGCCTTAACCAGACTATATGAAAGCAAGAATACAAGCACGAAGCTAACCCTAAAGCATCAACTCAGAAATGTGATGATGAACAAGCCAGATTTAGTTTCTACCTACTTCATGAGGATTTCTCAGATCAAGGATCAACTAGCAGCTATTGGAGATTCAGAGGATGATGCAAAGCTTGTGACTACAACTCTAAATGGCTTTCCTTCTTCTTGGGATGCATTTGTTCAAGGAATTTGCGCAAGAAGGAAATTGCCTAAATTTGACAAGCTATGGACAGACTGTGTCCAAGAAGAATCAAGATTGACATCCAAGATACACAAGACCAATGATGAAGAAAACCAGGCTCTTGTTGCTCATGTAAAAAAAAGGAAAGAAAGAAGAAACAACAGTCCAAAGAAAAATAGAATATCAATTCCAGATCTAAGATTAGATGTTTCAACTGTTGAAAGTTGGGACACTTTGCTTACCAGTGTTCTCAAGGGAAACGAAAGAGAAAACATCATACACGTGCAGCAGATATGGAGGAGTCTACATCTCAGAAGAAGACAAGGGAAACAAAAGATGAAGAGTATGTCTTTGTCTCAACTCTCATAGGTATCATCACTCAACGAAGTGATATTTGATTTGTGGATAGTGGTGCTTCCAAGCACATGACCAAGTTATGAAATTCTCTTACAAATTTGACAGAAAAGAGTTCATAACTTCATGTCAAACTTGGAGATGATTCCAAGAATGCAGTAAAAGGAGTAGGAGAACCCTCCTACCAACCTGATTCAGGTAACTCTATTTCAATAAAGGATGTATTACTTGTACAAGGTTTAAAGAAGAATATTCTCTCTATCTCTGCTTTAGAAGATCAAGGCTTCAAAGTAGCTTTTGTTGATGGCCAAGTCCTTCTATGGCCTAAGGGTTCAAGTATAGATTCAGCTACTATGATTGGTGTCTAAGAGGGAGGATTGTATAAATTAAAGGGACATCCAGCACAAGCCCTTGTACACAACAGTATTGGCTCTAGTGAGCTATGGCACCGAAGAACTGCTTACCTCTGTTGATGATTGCAGCTATGTGAGACATTCTCTGTAAAATTTTCAGACCCCAACCCAGTTTCAGTCTCGCTGATTTTTCAGCCAATGTTAAATGCCCAAACCCAGTTTTATATCAGCATATAAAAACTTAGCAGAAAATAAACTTCAGAACTGAAACATGAGGATTCTGAACATCGTTTAAGATATAAAAAAATTTAGCGTAAAAATAAACTTCAGAATCGGAACATGACTCAACATCAAGTAAAACGCTATAAATAAATATCAACAAAGATATAAAACTCGTAAAAATTATAGACACAGAATTTTTTCGGCTCCAACATCTAATTCTCGAAAACCCGCCAAGGAAACCAAATGACAGAGGGTTTTATTATTTAAGGGCTTCTAAGAAATTCTTTTTACAACATATTCATCTTCAGAAATTCCACATAAACTTATCTCGACATTCCTATAGCTTTGCTTCTCGATTTTCAATCGTAAACTGCACTTTCATCAGATAAATAATACAAAGATTAAATTGTGTTGTATGGACTGTCCTTGAAATGCATGCCAAATTTCTTACCGTTGTTGTACGAAAAATGCCTTTGAAAACGTACCCAAAGACCTTGAAATCGTGTCTTCTAAATTTCTGCCAAAATTTCTCAATTCCTCAGTGGGCAGTCCAGACAGATCAGGTCAGCATTTTTCACCCAGTAAAATAATATGCCAAAGAACCTCCTGATTTTTGTGCTCAGAATAGTTGTACAGCCTTGGGATGCACAACACTCTAAAAATTTCCAGGGTTATTCGCCTCGAACTGTAAGTAACAATAAATGCGTAACGAACTTTAACTGGCATCGATGACTCCAGAGCATCAAATGATAATCATGGCCTCTAATCCGCGTTTGTTGTTTTCCCTGATGCATGCTCTCCTCGAATGTTGTCTCTCTCTGTCTCGACTCCTTCTTTCTCCTTCTCTTGCTCTCCAAAATTGAATGAACAACCAACTCAATGGTGTGCCCCTTACCCTAATCGACCTCATGAGGTAGGTGAGGAGTCTCTCTAATCCATATCGGTCGAGGATTAGATTAGATGAGGCCGAGATTAAATCGCGTCTCTCTTCACTCACCTCACTTTAGTCATAAAGTCACCTTTTAACTCTTGTATCCACAAATTAAATGACTAGGCCCGCACATTGAGGCAATTTCTCCCCTTAGGCTTCTAGGGAAGAGAAACACTTGCCTTGGTACTTCATTAAATTAAAATTTAACACTTCGGAAGATGAGGAAAGGATGGATGGATGGAGGAAGAATGGATGGAGGACATCTGATGGACCGAATGGACAGGAAAGATGGAAGGACGGACGAAGGATGGAATGGAGGAATGGAAATGGATGGATGGAATGGATGGAAATGGAGGAATGGAAGGAATGGAATGGAAGGAATGGAAGGAAGGAAGGATGGCTGGACGGAGGAAAGGATGGAATGATGGAAATGGATGGAGGAAGGATGGAGGGAATGGAGGAGGATGGAAGATGGATGGATGGAAGGTGGACAGGAAAGCCGGATGGATGGAAATGGAGGAAATGGAAGGAATGGAATGGAATGGACAGGAATGGATGGAGGAAAGGAGAGAGGAAAGGAATGGATGGATGGAAGGAAGGATGGATGGATGGAGGAAGGAAGGAGGATGGAGGAAATGGAGGAATGGAGTGAGTGGATGGAATGGAGGAAGGACGGACAGGAAGGATGGAATGGAGGAAATGGAAGGAAAGAAAGAGAAGGATGGATGGAAGGAGCCCGGCCGCTGACACCTTAATTTGCATAGTGCCTAAACTTTATGGCATGCAAAGCACTTTGACTTTGCCTATGTCCTTATTCCCTTCACCCTTTGGCTTGTGTCCTCCCTTTGGACCCCTTTGAACTTCTTCTTGTTAGTGGTAGTAAGAGCCACATTCTCCTCCTCAAGTGACCCACAAAGAGGGATGAACTCTGCCATGGCTATAACTCCTCCGGGTCTCCCAACAAAGTCATCCTGCAAAGACGTTCTAACGGGAAGTGCTTCTCCCTAGCAAACAATAATGTCTTTACAAAACGTACTCATTGTTTGGGAAAACTCATTCAACACGTTGTTTCATAAGATCAACACAATTATGGCTTCCCCTATCAGCCCAAGCCCATCCCTCACTCCATGCCTGACTAGTGGTATGTGACTCACATTTTTGAGTCTTGGTCATTTTATGCTCTTTTAGTTTTCCTCAAAACCATTTTTCTATTTGTACTATGGTACAATTTAGTTAAAGACTCCTACATCTCATAGGCATGTGTCTTCTCCTTCATGAAGAATCAAATAAATGATCTTTGATGGCATCAAGAATAAATCTTCTAGCCTTGATATACTCTTCTTATGTAGGTCGCAAGAAGGTAGCATCAGTAGGTACCACAATATGATGAGTAGTGGTATTTTCCATAATGTCCTACAACTCGCTTTCTTTGCAAAAGCAAGATCATCCTTCCTTCCAAGCACCAAAATTTGCTGTCTCATCAAGTCCGTCTCCTCAACCTCAAACTCAGAGCTATTGACTTTTCTCGGGCCAAGAAAATGTAATAAATTCAAAATCTACCCAGATGATCATGGTCCCAACTTTCTAATCAAGGAAATTTTTGATTCCCTTCAACAAAATTGATACTACGTAAAATTTTCAGACTCCCAACCCGCCTGGCCTTTGATTTTTTAGCCAATGTTAAATGCCCAACCCAGTTTTATATAAGCAATTAAAAACTTAGCAGAATAAACTTCTTAACTAAAACATGAGAATTCTTGGAAGATCGCTAAAACGAAGAAAATAAATATCACAAGATATAAACTCTCGAAAATTATAGATGTCAGAATTTTTCGACTAACATCAACTCCTCGAAAACTCACAAGGGGAAAACCAGTTGAGAGGGCTTTTATTATTTATGGGCTTCTAGAAATTCTTTTACAGCATATCCATCTTCAGAAATTTACACAAAAACCTTATTTGACATTCCTCAGAAGCTTGTTTTGATTTTAAATCCAGAATTTACATCTTCATCATAAATATCACATTAAATGTTGTATGGACCGCCCTTTGAAATGTACGCCAAATTTCTGCCGCCATCAGACGGAAAACCCAAATAAACAAATGCCTTGAAAACGTGGGACCAACACCTTTGAAAATCGTGTCTAAATTTTCTTCTGTTGTACGGCTCCTCGGTGATTTTTTGGTGTGCAGTCCATATGGATCGATGGATTTTCTCACCCGGTAAAAATATGCCCAACAACCTCTAATTTCTCGCGGCTCGAATAGTTGTACCGCTACCTTTGGATGCATGCCAACATCTCTAAAAATTGCAGGTTGTTGTTTGCCTCAAAAATCAGGCACAATAAATGTTGTACGGCCTTTCTAATCTGTATTGTATGGACTAATAATAAATGTCGTATGTTGCCTAGTAATCCGTGCCTATTGTTTGCCTTGGGATGCAGGTTTCCCTCCTCGTGAAATGTTCTCTTCTCTAAGCTCTAATCTTCTCTTCTCTTTTCTTGCTCTCTCAAAGAAAATGCATGAACCACTCAAGAATGGGTGCTTCTTACCCTAATCGACCTCATGAGGTAGGTGAGGAGTCTCTTAATCCAATGGCTAAGATTAGATTAGATGAGTGGTCGTGGCTGAGATTAAATGTCTCTTCACTCACCCTCACTTTAGTCATAAAGTCACCTTTTAATTTGCATCTCACAAATTAAATGACTAGGGCCCACATTAGGCACTTTCTCACCCCTTAGGCGCCTAGGGAAGAGAAACACTTGCGTACTTTATTTAATTAAAAATTTAACATTCTCTAGCTTAAAAACCTGTGAGATGTGGACCATTGCAGCTATGTGAGTCTTTCTCTCAGCTTACAAACCTAAGAGAAAGCCCCTGAGAAGGGTACGTGGTTCCTGCCTGAGACAGAGTTGGAAGCCTGGAACGTAGAGATGACCTCCTCCATTCAGAGAGTTGAGAAGAACTCCAGATGATTATCCAGTGGGAAAGGTGATCTGTTGAGTTGGACGTGCATGTGGCTAAGCACAAGGTGAAAGTGTGATATCCCAAAGTGTTGGGTGCATCGTCATGTGAACAAAAATGAAGACTGAATAATGACTAATAAACATAGGGAAAACCTTAGGAAAAAGAAATCCTAGGTGTGTGAAGTATCTCCAACAGTGTGATCAATTTCATGGTTTCCTTTCTTTCTTAAGTTCTACAATTTCACATCTTAAGGCTAATTTAAGAGGAACCCCAATCATAAGTACCACAAAAGCAATCTTAGTTTAGCTTTTCATTTTTATATTTTTGCAAAGTAGAACACGTAGTTGCTAAATTAATTTTTCTTTCAGCATTTTACTTTCCATTTTACTTTCACAAATAAACCAATCCCCTTGGCTCCTCTTATTCATCTTTACATTGCAAGGAGGCTGGACAGTGTGGATTTAGTAATTAGACAAACATTTTACTTTACTCCAATTTTACTTTCTTGCAAATAAACCCGCCCCCTCAGCTCCTCTAATTAAGCTTTATGCTGAAAGGAGGCTGGTCAGTGTGGACTTAGTTTAATTAGAAAATCTTTTATTTTCTGCAGTTTACTTTCAGCCTTTATTTTATTGCAAATAAACATTTCCCCGCAGCTACCCAGTGTATGCTCTGAATCCTTGCGAGCCTAGCTCAATTTGGGGAACTCATCAGAACCGGGGTTGGTCAAGACGGATTAGTATAATTAGGACAATCTCAAAAAGTTGTTATTGCTTAGGTTCTCACCGTGTTGGACCTGTGGCACCTTCATTGAGCTTGTTGGTGAAGTCATTGGGCTTCGGCAAGTTCTCTGCAAATTCCAAACTAAGGGATAGCCTCTTAAGAGGCCAAATCTTGCTTTCTTGCAATACAATTTCACACAAGCAATAAAGTAACTTTCATAATAATCTTGTTCAACACTTAATAATCTCTCAACATTAAGCAACTTCTGAAATTCATAAAAACACACTTGCAAGACTCCACTTTTCAGCGGCAACTTGTGATACACAGCATCTCGCAGCGTTTCAATTACATTTGGCACTAGTCCACACTATTTTGCTTATCATCTCTATTTCAAGTATTTGTATCCTTTTTCATGTAAGTTGTATCTTTTATGCAAATATCTTGAATGCTTTAATTTCAAATATAAACAAGTCATATTTTATATGTCATTTATGTTGCTAGTATAGTTTCCATTATATACTGTTGTTGTAATCTCATTTGTATCTTGCTATTGTTGTTGTAACAAAACTCCTAGATTATATTTCTTGTTCCTAGTTTAGATCAAGCCTTAGTTTTATTTTCTTTAGGGACTACCCCCCTTGGCTTCGCTAGGAGTTGGCCTAAACAAAGGAGTCAAGGATCAAGTGACAACACCTTGACTCGAGACTTGCCCCCAAGGACACACCCAGTGGATTAAAAGTTTTTCCACGCTAAACCTAAGGTGAGTATAAAAGAGGAAACATTCTTTGGCATCGTTGTCGGGGATAAACTTGGCTATTCCCAAAATTCGACCTTTGTTTTCATTTTTATTTCCTTTTCGTTTTTGCTTTGTCTTTGATGCTTGTTGTTTATCTTTAATAGACTGAACCATCTGGCGACTCCACTAATTTCTAACTTGACTAAGTATTCTACAAGAAGTAACTCACAAGGCTTGGTCAATTTCATCCCTAAACCTGAAAAGGTTTATAGGAGGAGATTAGCCAAACTTGCTTCTCATAGAATCCCTCATCAATTAGCATCTGAGTCTATTTATCATATACACTTGCTTTTTGATAAAGATTCTAGTTTAATTTTTAATTCTGCAAAAGTAGAGATGGATGATTACTTTGGTCCTCTTGATTTTTCGAATATTAATGGTTATCCTCATGTTATCCCTAAAAAGGCTATTGAAAAATTACCTTATTTTCAAGGAAATAATGCAGTCACTGCTAAAGCTCACATCAAAGTGTTTTCCTTATGCATTAACAAGTGGTGTAGTGGTGCAACTCATAACCATCAAGACATTAAGATCAAACTTTCTATCCTGTCCTTAGAAGAAAATTATCTCACTGGTTTTCGAGCTTGGATGATAATAAATATGCCACCATCGTTGATCTAATAGATGGATTCACAAAAAGATGGGGGGATAAGAAAGAACATAGGCATTTGTTGGCAGCCCTCCATAGTATTAAGAAAAATGAGAATGAAACTACGGAGGAGTTCAATAAGAAATTTAATGAGTTGGTCACAAGTCTCCACACTGATTACAAGCCTCCAGCAGCTTCAATTCTCATTTATTATATTGAGGCATTCAATGGGGAAATGAGATATCAACTTAGAGTCAAAGAGCCAGCAAATCTCAAAGCTGCCCAAGAAATGGCCATTCAAATTGATAAAAACATGCAAGCTTCAAGAAAGTCTAACCTTCCTGGTTTTAGTAGGGGAAGTACTTCTAAGCAGTCAGAGAATAAAGAAAAGGCAGTTGTTTCAGATAATAAGGACACTTCTCATGATCCTCTAAAAGCTTTAACAAAAATGATGAAGAGAATGGAGGCTAACCATGCTACTCAACTTAGTGCCACGCAAAACAGATTGATAGCCATGGAAATGATGGAGGTACTTCACACACACATACGAATTCTTTTTCCTAAGGTTTTCCCTATGTTTACTAGTCATTATTCAATCTCCTATAGTCTAGGAAGAATATTCCTCTAGGAGAATATACATATCCTCATTTCAATGAAGCCTGGACCACCATGGAAGGGCTCTTTGGCAAACAGGACGAGATGAGGGGACACATGCTTGAAGTGGAATTGCTCACTTTGGATCTAAAAAACTTCAACAATCTCCAAAATTTCTTTACCAAATATAAGGATTTGTTGTCGCAACTAAAGGCTTGCAGGGTTGATAAATCTAAGGAGGAGAAACAAATGGTTCTTACCATTCTCTCCAAACTTGGTCCAGAATACTCAATGTTTGTATCCACATTTCATTCAGTTAAGCTCGCCTCGGGAGCCACCTGGACGATGCCCTCTCTTGAGGCCTTTATCGAGTCTCTGACACAAGAGCAGAACAAGCATATTAATATGGGAAAAATCAAAGGCCCAAAGGTGCATGCACTTACTGTGCAAGATGGTAGTGGTCATCAAAATCAGAAATATAAACACAAAGACAAAAGGAAAGCACATGCAAATCCAAAGAAGGAAGGGTACTCAAAACCCATCAACGATGCCTCCAGATCCAAAGGTGGAATGGGAAGAAAAGAAGAGAAATGCACTTACTGACATAAAGGATTCCATCGAGAATCCGCATGTCTGCAGAAACAGATAGATCAAATGGCCCAAATACTTCAACAAAACAACCTTGGAGTTGCATCCTCGAGGGTCCCAAGAAGAAGAAGCCAAAAGATCAAAATCCCAAGAAAGGTAATTCTATCCATGCTTTTATTTCCATCAACTCCTCTCCCAATGCCTGGATTGTAGATTCGGGAGCATCACACCACATGGCAGCCACTCCTATTCTGATGGGGGACAAATCTCAGGTCGAGGTCACCGACAAAGGAAGAATTGAACTCACAAACGGAAGCTTCGAGAATCTGCTACACGTTCCCAAACTTTCTTTCAATCTTCTCTCCATGTATCAGATGACAAACTTCGACACTAAAAAGAGAGTTGTATTCTCACCTAATGTTGTGGATATCTATGACATACAAACAAATTCCAAGGTTGCTACCGGTGAGGTAAATCATCAATCTAGACTCTACACATTTTCCGAATTTATTGAACCAGATTCTGCATTATTGCTTACCCATGCTGATGAAAGCAGTAGGATATGGCACGAAAGGTTCAGGCATTTAAATTTCAGATATATGCAACAGCTTAGCAAGCATGGAATGGCTGATGGTCTACCTGACATCCACTTCTCCAAAGGAATTTGTGAGGGATGTGTTCATGGAAAACATCCTCAAGAGAAATTCGACAAAGGAAAGTCTCAAAAGGCATCATTTCCTTTAGATCTGATCCATAGTGATCTAATGGACCCTTTTCTGCATCCCTCAATCAGTAAAGCAAGGTACGTGCTCATTTTTGTTGATGATTTCTCACGCTTCACATGGACTTTCTTTCTCATGCAAAAATCAGAGGTCTTTCAACACCTCAAAGATTTCAAAGCCCTTGTTGAAACACGGTCAGGAAAGAAGATCAGAGCCCTCTGAATAGATAATGGGGGGGAGTATGTCAACCATGAGATATAGAATCTTTGTCTTGAGGTTGGGATACAGTTGCAGCACACGGTTCCCTATATTCCACAACAAAACCGAGTTGCTGAGCGGAAAAATAGATCTCTAAAAGAGATGGCATCTTGCATGCTACATGCAAAGTCACTTCCACAGAGATTATGGGCTGAAGCACTTAATTGTGCAACCTACATCCAAAACAGATCTCCCCGTAGATCTGTCAAGGATAAACCCCCCTACGAGGCTTGGAGCAGCCTCAAACCAGAAGAGACACACTTCTGTATATTTGGTTCTCATGCATGGGCCAGGATTCCCTCTGAAAAGAGAATGCACTTGATCCACAAAGCACAAAGTGTATATTTGTTCGATACCCCAACGGTGTGAAGGGATACAGACTCATTGAGCTTTCTTCAGACGGGCTCATCATTGATCGGAGTGTCCAATTCGAGGAAAGTGTCTCGCATGTACCTCAACAGTCGCATGCAGACACTTTTGTTCCTCCACCTGTTAGAGATGATGAGCATGCACATGCCAACTCTTCTTAAGATGAGAGTTCTGATTCAGAGGATTCAGATACCGAGTCAGTACAGTGAAATGCAAAGTCAGTGCACGCATATGCAGTTGCAGAGCCAGAGCCGAGGACCAAGTGGTCCAAGACTACTCTTCAGGATGCAGGAGATCTTGTTGGGGATCCAGCTGATATTAGGAGGACTCGATCTGATTTCAAGGAGCCTCCTCTTGAACTCACTACCACTGAACCGATGCCACCCATGAATCTTTTCTTGTTTCAGTCTTCAGATACACAGTCCTATTGCGAGGCTGCTGGAAATCCCTTTTGGGAATCCGCCATGCAGGAGGAGTACAACAGTACAACTCCCTCCTCGAGAACCAGATTTGGGATCCGGTTCCCCTTCCTTCACGAAGGAAACTTGTCAAGTGCAGATGGGTCTACAAGACCAAGAGCGCAGTGGATGGATAGGTTAGTAGATACAGAGCCAGGCTAGTTGCCAAAGGATTTCAGCAAGTGCACGGCATTGACTATGCTGAGACCTTCGCTCCAGTAGCGAAGATGTATTCCATACGTTTCGCACTTGCCATTGCGACAACCAAGGGATGGGAAGTCCATCAGATGGACGTGAAGAATGCATTTCTTCAAGGTGATCTCTCTAAGGAGATCTATATGGAGCAACCCCAAGGATTTGTGCAGGATTCATCTTTGGTCTATCAACTGAAAAAATCTCTTTATGGCCTCAAGCAGGCCCCGAGGGCATGCTATGCCAAGATGGAATCTTACCTGCTGTCACGGAACTTTGTACATTGTAAGTCAGACCCAAATGTTTACATGCACAGGACGACTGATTAACTTCTACTCCTAGTTTTGTATGTTGATGATTTGTTGATCATTAGTTGCTCGATTTCAACGATTGTTGCGGTCAAGAGAATTCTGCATGACAGGTTCTTGATGACGAACATTGGTCCGCTACATTTCTTCCTTGGACTCGAGATCAGTCAGGATGCATCAAGCATCAAACTGTCTCAGGCCAAGTATGCACGAGATCTCTTTGAGAGATTTCAGATGAGAGATTGCGAGTCTGCCCCGACTCCTTTGCTATTAGAAGTCAGACTTGAGGATGGCAGGGACACTCCACTGGTGGACAACACATTGTACAGACAGCTAGTGGAGAGCTTGTTGTATCTCACACACTCCAGACCAGACCTCTCCTATGCAGTTGGAGCAGTCTCCAGGTTCATGCAGGAGCCGCATGAGTTGCATTGGAAGGTTGCAAAGCGTATCCTTCGATACGTATAGGGCACCATCACCTTTGGGATTCACTATGCAACAGACTCTACATTGGACCCCATCGGGTTCATTGATTCTGACTCGACTGGCGATAGCATTGATCGCAAGTCCACATCTAGTTACTCACTCGGTCTTGGTTCCGAGCCCATCTGTTGGTCGAGCAAGAAGCAGGTTGCTATTGCTCTATCTTCAACCAAGGCACAGTACAAAGAGGTAGTTAACATAACCATTCAGGCTATGTGGCTACAGCATTTTCTCACTAAGTTGGGCATTTAATTTAATCAGTCGATCGTCATCTGGTGTGACAACCAGAGCACTCTGAAGTTCAGCAGAGATCTAGTTCAAAGGCAGCGAACGAAGCACATCGAGATCCACATGCACTACATCCGGGACTTAATACACGAGGGGATCATTGACCTGCAGTTCTATCCTTCAGCGAAACAGACTGCAGACATCTTCACCAAGACCTTCACTGAACAGAAGTTCCATTCTCTGCGCAATCGTCTTGGAGTGAAGGACACAGTTGCCTAGCAATTGTCAGTTCTTTTTTTCACATACATTGTACTTTGAGTTTTATTTTTGCAAATAAACCAATCCCCTCAGCTCCTCTTATTAAGCTTTACACTGAAAGGGGGCTGCACAGTGTGGATTTAGTAATTAAACAAACATTTTACTTAATTGCAATTTTACTTTCTTGCAAATAAACCTGCCCCCTCAGCTCCTCTAATTAAGCTTTACGCGGAAAGGAGGTTGGTCAGTGTGGACTTAATTTAATTAAAAAATCTTTTATTTTCTGCAGTTTACTTTGAGTCTTTATTTTATTGCAAATAAACCTTTCCCCTCAGCTCCCCGGTGTATGCTCTAAACCCTTGTGAGCCTAGCTCGATCTGGGGAACTCATCAGAACCGGGATTGGTCAGTGTGGATTAGTATAATTAGGACAATCTCGAAAAGTTGTTATTGCTTTGTTTGGAAACCACATGAAGGGAGTGTGTGAACTAAGACAGGAACTTTGAGATCTAGGTTCTCCCCGTGTTGGACCTCCGACACCTTCAATGAGCTTGTTGGTGAAGTCATTAGGCTTCGGCAAGTTCTCCGCAAATTCCAAGCTGAGGGATAGCCTCTTAAGAGACCAAATCTTTGTTTTCTTGAAATACAATTTCACACAAGAAATAAAGTAACTTTCATAATAATCTTGTTCAACACTTAATAATCTCTCAACATTAAGCAATTTCTAAAATTCATAAGCAACACACTTGCAAGACTCCACTTTTCAGTAGCAACTTGTGATACATAGCATCTCACAGCATTTCAATTACATTTGGCACTAGTCCACACTATTTTGCTTATCATCTCTATTTCAAGTATTTGTATCCTTTTTCATGTAAGTTGTATCTTTTATGCAAATATCTTGAATGTTTTAATTTCAAATATAAGCAAGTCATATTTTATATGTCATTTATGTTGGCTGGTATAGTTTCCATTATATGTTGTTGTAATCTCATTTGTATCTTGCTATTGTTGTTGTAATCTCATTTGTATCTTGCTATTGTTGTTGTAATCTCATTTGTATCTTGCTATTGTTGTTGTAACAAAACTCCTAGATTATATTTCTTGTTCTTAGTTTAGATCAAGCCTTAGTTTTATTTTCTTTAGGGACTACCCCCCTTGGCTTCACTAGGAGTTAGCCTAGACGAAGGAGTCGAGAATTAGGTAACAGCACCTTGACTCGAGACTTGCCCCCAAGGACACACCCAGTGGATTAAAAGTTTTTCCTCACTAAGAGAGAGTGTTGATGTTTTGTAGCAGCAGGAGGTATTCCCTCCTGGACAACTTTTCTTAAAGAGGAAGATTCTAAGAAGTCAAAGAAAGACCATTGAATAGTTGAAGAATACCCCAAAAGAGAAGTCGGCCCCACAAGAAAACAATAAAGTGAAAATAGAATTTCCAGGAAGAGAAGTCGTCCCCAGTAAAGTGACTTGAAGACTATAAATAAAGGAAGGTGCCTTGCCATTTGACACACACAGACACAACTCTCTCACTCAAGAAAAGACGGCGCAAGTCTGAGGCAAGGAAGAAGACGCAACTACTGCAGTTTCTAGGGTTTCTATCTTGGAAAGTTCGCAGGAAGAGGCCAAGCACTCTAGCACTCTCACTAGGGTTGCTACACATCATATTTCAAGGTTTTGCTCAGTTGTCCAGCCTCGCTAGGGTTTGACAAGAAGAAGAGATAAGTACTTGTTAGCAAGGTTTCTTCATTCTTGTTTTTTGCTCTTGTGAATAGAGCTTGTTCATGGTTGTATTGTGTTACTAGAAATATTCTCTCTAAGAAAAGTTGGTTGAGTTTTTTCCCCGAGTTTGGGGTTTTCCGAGGACAAATCTTTGTGTCTTCTTGTGCTTGTCTATCTACTTCTAGATCCTACTTACATTTTCAATATATGGTTGTTGAATGTTAAATGAAAATCAAAATAATTTGGTAAATCTATTGCTACTGAGAATTTAAGAAAATCTAACAATATTTAGTTATTAAGAATATTATACCTTATTTTAACTTTAGAGTTATATCCTTACAATGTGCTTTATAACATTATGGCTTATTATATTTAACCTTTGCCTATACTAGACTAGACAATTAGAAGATTCATTACATTTCATGAATTTAAAAATTTTATAGCCGTGATTACAAAAAAATTTGATAGGACTATAAAAATCCTTCGCAGTAATAAAGGAGAAGAATTCTTCTCTAAGGATTTTGATGGAGTTTATAAGAAAGAAGGTAGTCATGTGCAATTCACTATTCCATACACACCCCTAGAAAATGAGGTTGTTCAATGGAGAAATTGAACAGTTGTTAGAACTTAGGATGGCCATATGCATTCTAGAAAGCAAGGCAATACCTAACACATATCGGGCAAAAGTAGTACAAACTATAATATAATTAATGAACAAATGTCCTACCAAAGTTGTGCAAGAAATCACTCTAAATTAAGATCGTTGGTTTTGTTGCATATGTATTAATTCTTGAAGAAAAGAGGACTATGTTGGATGCAAAGTGTGAAATTGATGTTTTTCATTTACATTAATTAACATAAGGCATACAATATAGTAGATGTTGCAATTGACAAAGTGATGTTCACTCCAGATGTCATGATCAAATGAGAGTGCATGTGTTTTGCAATCATATTCAAATGAGAGCAAGGCAATACCTAACAAATATTGGGAAGAAGCAATACAAACTACAATCTAATTAATGAACAATTGTCCGACCAAAGTTGTGCAAGAAATCAGTCTAGAAGAAGCTTGGTCAGGCAAAAAGCCACAAGTTAATCATCTTAAGATCTTTAGTTTCGTTGCATATGAATTCATTCTTGAAGAAAAGAGGACTATGTTGGATGCAAAGTGCGAAATTGATGTTTTTCAATTACATTAATCAATATAAGAAATACAAATTAGTAGATGTTGCAACTAACAAAGTGACATTCACTCCAGATGTTATTATCAATGAGAGTGCATGTGTTTTGTAGTCAAATTCAAATTTAAAACTGGGTCTGAAAATTAATTCAACTAGTTAATATGATGCTAAATATTGTACAAAGGTGCAATAAAACAAGGTCTAGGATGAAGGAAAACCATTTAGAGTTGGTTAGCATGAAGAGCATAGTGGTAACGAGGATGAAAATATTCCATGTCAAGCAAAAAGAAATGATTTGGAGGGACGAACAAATACGATGAGACTATCCCACTCTAGAGGATAAGGAGTTGGATAAGCTTCCTTAGCTGAGAAAGGAAAGTCCATGAGGAATATAGAAAAGAAATGGTAGAAAGTAAGTTTACTTTCCCTTATCTATTGTTGTTGACGAAAAGGATAAATAGAAGAAAATCTTCACGAAGGATGAAGGCAAAGTGGCTTCTATAGCAAAGCAAGAAAATGCTTGTATAGCAAAGCAAGAGAAGAATATCGGTAGAAGGGGTGTTGTTATTGGAAAGGCTAAACTCTGCATCAATGGTAGATAGTCTGCATGTTTCAACCATCATTGACTATAATCCAATATATAAGTTAGTGAAGAATCAAATAGTTGATGACTTGGCATGCTCATAATTGTGTAGAGAAGAGAGTGCGATGTGGAGTTTGTTATCCCCTACCCTAGGGATAACTAAGGAGATCATGTCTCGAGGCACACAGGTCCTAGACATGGAGTGTCAAGAGCCGGATGAATTGAGCATGGCCCCGGAGGGCCACTCTTTTCTTCAGTGCAGCCCATTTATTAGCAGCAGCAGCATCCATCCCACCAACCTGGTCCTGAAGTAGCGGTAGCAGTAAGTCTTGCTCCATCTATCTGGTCACCAAACCAAGGTAGTGGCTCTTGGTGGCATAGCCAAGAGAAAGGGGGTCTCATCACGAGCCAACCTTTTCATCTCCGTGAAATGCTTGTGGATAACGTTGTCACTTCTGGTCACCAAGTCAGGATAGTGTCCCTCAACTCTTCCCTTGAAGCATAAAAACAAAGGATCAAAAGCAATGAAGTTAAGAATAAAAGGCAATGAACAGGCTAGGAAACAATGGCATCTATGAGAAGGTGCAACTCGCCCTCTACAAAGGCACCCACAGGTAAGATTTACCTTTCCCTGAAAACTGCACCCCATACCCAAACACATCCCCACGCCACCTCATACACTTACATGACCTGGGTTGGTTCTCACCTGGGAAACACCCGAAACTTAAGGAGGATTAGCCCAATAGGACACCCTGTGACCTTCTCCAAACCTGACTTGTTAGATCGCATAACGTCTTTGACGATTTGTCTGGGTAAAGGGGGATTTGATGCACATGTTTGGGTAATTTAATTATTGGATGTGATCTACATGTTATGATCCCTGTGACTTATGAAACCCTGGAGGGCGCTCTTGTTGTTGTTGCAGGACCTTGCTGGGTGGACAGGTACACATGGGGGAATGATTAGCTCGGACCTTCATGGGGCTGAAAGCCCACAAATGGATGATGTAACCCCAGCTAGGGGCAAGAAGACTTCAGAGATTTGCACCAGGAAGAAAGAAGGTCGCCACCTTGGAGGCACCCTGGCAGACCTAGACCCAGGGGGATCTTGTTTTTCCACCTGGACGTTGACCTTTGAGAGCCCATGATGTCACCATCATGACCCTGCACGTCATCAAGAGCTAGGGTTTGCATTTTGAGGGCAATTGTGAGCTAGTTGGCACATGTGGGCATCATTCAGGGCCTTTGGAGGCCAAACGTTCAGCATTTAGAGCCCAACGTTCCACCTTAGGGGCTCAACGTCACCCTTGAAGGGCATGACGTCACCCTTGGAAGTGTTTTTAGGTGCTAATTAATTTTATTTATGTCTAATTTGAATTTATTTGTAAATTGGCCAGGTCAACCTTTATTTGACCTGAAATTAATTAAACGTCACCAGTTTTGTACAAATAAACATAAAGTACATTCATTTTTATCATCACAACTCCTCACTCAAGACGAGAGGTCTGAAATTTTCGCCCTAGAAGGGCTATTGGCTGAAATTGTGAGGCACACTCTTGTATAAGGTTGATTTTTTGCAAGTGGATCAATCCTGGAAGCTTTTATGGTGATCTTGCATGGTATTTCATGATTATTCTTGGTGCAAGTAGGTAAAATCTGCATTTTTGTCATTTATTGAATAGTTTATGTATGGTTTTATTTGCTCATACAAGATTATGAGATTGCATGGTATACTTAATGCTTGAAGTAAGGAACTTAATTTGCTACTTTCTTACTTTCTATTTGCCAAGTTTTTCATTGAATTGATCTAGTAACTAGTGAAACCCTAGAGCCCTAGTTTCCTAGCACTCTAAGGTTTTGACCTAGTTATCTTTGCCTAAGTTTTTATCCCATAAAAAGCCTAAGGAGAGCAAGGTGTTAGGGCCTAGAATTGCCTACAACCTAGTATCTTGTTTTYTTGAGGAAAATGCATAGGGGGACTTAAGTTAATACTTCTCTTATGCAATCCTCTTGGACTTTTGTGAACTATCAAAATTGATTTGCAACCTTAGAAGAAGCCATCCACTTGACTCCATAAACCCTAGAAGGCACTAGTTCTAGCCTCTCTCTTATTGAAGGATTGATTAAACACTCAAACTCTCTTCCTTGAAGCTTTTGCTAACTTCTACTAATTGTTACAAACTTAATAAAAATGATAATAATAAATATAATAATTGTAATAATAAATTTAAATCATTTAATTAAATCAAGAGGCACGTACCTCTTCATCAAGAGGCACATACCTCCTCACCTCGTGACCAGTCAATGTTATATAGCAAACCATCACAAGGGTAGTGTAATCATCATCTATTCGTTATTCAATCAAATATCAATACAGAAAATACTTTGTCTATAATTAAATAACAATGTACTTGTTACAGTGGTATCAAAGCTTACGATCATTAGTAGCCACCATCGAGGATTAGTCGCCAATCGTTTTTTTTTCCATTCATCATCTGTACCTGCATCCGTACCCATGTTTGTACGATTTTCGTGCTGCACATTCCAACCGTTATGTGCCCCTGCCTTGTCCGTCGTACGATTTTTGTGCTGCACATTCCAACCGCCGTACACCCCTGCCCCTGTCCTTGCCTCGTCCACCGTACGATCTACCTATCCCAACCCTCGTACGACCCGCTCGATTGATCAGTCGTACGATCCGACTGGACATTAAATCCCTCTCGTGACCTTTCAAAAAATCGTGTTCTCTCCAAATCATTAAAAAAAATATTGCCTTATCCAAATTATTTAAGTTACTTGTTTAATTAATTAATTAAGTCACTTTTTTAATTTTTATTAAGTTAGTTATCTTATAAAGTAACTTTATATTATAAGTCACTTTATTATTAAAAAAAAAATATATATATATATATATAAAAAATCGCAAGGATGGTCAACAACGAAGAAGGCAGATGTGAACAAATGCAAAGATGACGTCAACGGTGTAAGGTACCGACTTAACAATGTGGAAAAAACACAAAAAGACATGAATGAAAAAATCGATAAATTACTCAAGACTGAGAACAAAATTGATCGGTTAATACAACAAGGTGAAAGATTATTAGCGCTCTCCGAAAAAGATAAAAGTAAAACAAAAAGAAGACTTGATGAACATAGTGAAAAAATTGAACAATTAACGGAACGTGTCGAGGCCTTATTCGCAGAGCCCTTAGCTTATCGAAGACCACCACTAAGTCCAAAAATACCAAAAATAAATTCAAAAAATCAAGGAAACCAAGAAATTCCAGAGGAAATTTTTTCGAGAAATATTCACACACCCAAATTCCACGATAGAGATTACCAAAAATTTAAAAAGGAGTTACCAAAGTATGACGGCAAGGACCATAGAGGTGTTGTTGTTTGGATAAACAAAATGGATGTTATTTTTTAATCAAACCCCCCGCTAGGTGAACGAGAGAAGGTAATGACAGCCTCTAACAGTCTAGAAGGAGAAGCTTATGATTGGCACCTTTGGTGGTCCAGGAAATGTGATGTTCGTTCCTTCCACTGGAGGAATTTTACAACAGCCCTACTTAAAAGATTTCATGACGAAGAGGATGACAACCTGTATAACAAGTTCGTGCATCTCAAACAGAAGGGAAACATAAACGATTATACACACAAATGGGAGGTTCTCGCAACAAGGCAATGCGGATTCACGGATGAGCAACTCATCAAAATGTACATATGTGGCCTAAAAGATTACATTCGTAGTGAAATTAAACTATGGAATCCTAAAACAATTGAGGATGCAAGACACGCAGCAAGGCTAATAGAACCAAAAAACAAGTTCAATAAACCAGCATTCACAAGTCCAGAAAGGTTAATTAAATATTCAGACAATAGAACGAAGAAATACACTACAGACAAACCTAACAAGTATTTAACACCTCATTTAAGGGAAGGTCAGGCCAGTCATCAAGACTCAAATAAAAAATGGGAAAGCAAATGCCGATATTGTGGAGACAAATGGTCACATGGGCACAAATTCAACAATAAAAAATTATATTCTTGTAAAGCAGAGTAAGAATCAAGCACATCTGACAGTGATTCAGATAACGAAAGTGAAGAGGAATGTGAGGCCCCCAATACAAAAACTGATGAGGCCATGCCTAAGATATCCTTGGCTGCAATAACAGGAATAGCACAACCGCAAACGTTAAAACTAAAAGGGCACATAAAAAAGAAAATGTCACCATTCTAGTTGATACAAGGAGCACCCATAATTTCATAGATGTAAATGTTGCAAACAATTTAAACCTATTCGTATATCCAGCCGCGGATATAAGAGTAATGGTGGCAGATGGCAAAAAAATCGATGGCGTAGGAAAATGCCACAAGATCAAGCTTCAAGTAGCAAATTACAAATTGGAATCTAGATTCTACACTGTACCCTTGGGAGGAGTAGACGTCGTCTTGCGAATTCAATGGTTACAAATGTTAGGGACCTATTCTACAAATCACCAAAAACAATTTATAAAATTCAAATGTGAAGGAAGACAATACAAATTATACGGATTCCAGTCGCCTCCCACCCAAATTATATCCTCACAACAAATGGAGAAACTAATTCGAAAAGGAGCACCATCTTACGTGGCACACTGTCATCAGATGGAGTTATTAACAACAGAAATAGTCAAGTCTCAACATCCAAATATTCAAACATCAATCCAAAAATATGACAAGGTATTCCAAGACTTACCTATGAAGTTGCCACCTAATAGAAACGTAGAAGATATAATTGAGGTTAAGCCAGATTCAACACCAATTAATACTAGACCTTATCGGTATCCTCACCACCATAAGACGGAAATAGAAAGGCTAATTCAACACCTATTGAAATGTGGGGTTATTACGACAAGTAGGAGCCCATATCTAGCCCCAGTAGTACTGGTTTGGAAAAAGAATGGCTCTTTCAGACTTTGTATAGACTATCGAGGGTTAAATAAAATAACTATAAAATAACAAATTTCCTATACCCTTCATAGATGAGTTGCTAGATGAACTCCAWGGAGCTAAATACTTCTCAAAATTGGATTTAAGATCAGGGTACTACCAGATTCGAGTAAGATTAGAAGATGTACAACAAACTGCTTTTCAAACACACAAAGGTCATTATGAGTTTAAAGTCATGTCGTTCGATCTAACCAATGCACCAGCTACCTTCTAGGCAACTATGAATCAACTTTTTTGCCCCTACTTAAGGAAGTTCGTATTGGTTTTCTTTGATGATATTCTTATTTACAGTAAAACTTGGAAGGAGCATATGAAGCATTTAGAACAAGTATTTTCTCTCTTAGAGAAAAATGAGTTCTATGCAAAACTATCAAAATGTTCCTTTGGTAAAGAAGAAGTAGAATACCTTGGTCATGTCATATCTTGAGAAGGAGACAAAGTGGACCTTGAAAAAATCAAGGCAATCACAGAATGGCCCAAACCAAAGAACATATCAAAACTAAGGGGATTCCTTGGATTGACGGGTTATTATCGAAGATTTATCAAGAACTACGCTCATTTAACAACACCCTTGTCAAACTTATTAAAGAAAAATTCCTCCAAATGGGATAACAGTGCACAAGAATGTTTTGAAACATTAAAAAGGGTTATGTCGTCTACACTTGTGTTAGCAACACCAGATTTTACAAAACCCTCTGTAGTAGAATGTGATGCATCAGGAATTGGAATAGGAGCAGTATTAATGCAAGATGGCCACCCAATAGCATTTGAAAGTCGAAAGCTCAACAAAACGAAAGAGTTAAAATCTACCTATAATAAGGAAATGTTAGCTATTATGCATGCATTAGCTAAGTGGTGACAATACCTCTTAGGAAGCAAATTTTCGATACCTACTGATCACAATAGTCTCCAATACTTACTAAGACAAAAAACATTGTCCACAGAACAACAAAAGTGGATGGAGAAACTTTCCACCTTTGATATGGAAATAATACTCAAAAAAGGGAAGGACAACACAGTTGTTGATGCACTATCATGAAAAGATGAGGAAGTAAAAGCATATGCAACAACAGTAGTCATTCCAGATTGGTTGGATGACATTCGAGTTGAGTATGCCAAAGATCCTGAATCTAATTCCATAATCAACAATTTAGACCAAAACCCCAAATTTGAATGGAAAAATGACATTTTATGGTACAAGAACAGAATCTACCTAATTACATCCTCAAAATTTAAAATGAAGGTCTTAAGGGAGTCACATAGCTCCCCAGCATCAGGACATGTGGGTTTTTTCAAAACCTACCATAATGCACGACAATCATTCTATTGGAAAGGAATGAATAAGGATATTCAAAGATTTGTTGCAGAATGTGAAATATGTCAAAGGAATAAAAATGAAAATGTTATGACTGCAGGATTACTTCATCCCCTACATATTCTTGAACAAAAATGGGAAAAGATCTCAATGGATTTCATTGAAGGGCTACCCATGTCTGATGGGAAGGATAAAAATTTTGTTATGGTTGACAGATTAACCAAATATGCACATTTCATGGCCTTAAGAAAAATCGGCTCAACAAAACAAATTGCAGATTTTTTTGCAAAAACATTTATAAGTTACATGGGTTTCCGAAGGTAATTGTTGTTAGAAAATAATAGGTCTGCTCGTTTAACCATAGACAATATAGCAATATTGTCACCCAACCATAGGCCGAAGTATATTGTCACCCAACCATAGGCCGAAGCCACCCCCGAGCACCTTAACCTTGACAGAGAGTAATTCTGGAAGCAAACCCTAGGCCTAATAGCCAATCAATGTAGCGTACCTCTCTCCAGAGCTAACACACAAGGCAGAAAGTCCAAACCATAACCAATAGAAAGTCCAATCCTAAACCGAGAAAACAGGTTGCAGTAGCTACAGCTACTCTCCAGACTTGTGCACTTACTCAGTTTTTTTAGTGTGCACTCTTACATTTCTACAGTTGTGAGTTGTGTCCTTAAAATGAGCTCTGGCGTCCTGTATTTATACTATTTCTCCTTAGTTGTCTGGGCCAACTTCTCATTCTGGAGACTAAACACTCAATACTAAATATTTCCTTTAGCCAACTTGTCTTCTAAGGTTATGTCCAATGCTTTAGGGTTTCTTCTTGCTTCCCGAAATATTCTATTCTTGTCAGGGTTACACGTGGAGGTTAATACCTCCCGCAACTACCATAATATCAACACTCCCTCCTAGCTAGGGAGGTATTGAAAGCAATGGTCTTGAGCACAAACATACCATTCAATCGATAGCATCATCATAGCCATACATGCTATCTCATGATTAGATCACGAGCACCCTCATCATTATCAATATCATCTGATAGCATCAACTATATCATCTCTCGAAGCCATACTCTATCTGAGTAATTAGGCATGATACTGAATAAGTCACTCACTCCACGGAATGATGCAAGAATCATTCTTCTAATCCGGACATATGTCCTAGAAGAATAACTATTTCAACAGATGCTCGAAGCCACACCATGGGCTAGAAGGACTATTCTACTAATCAAAACATGTGTCCTAGAAGAATAAATGTCCTGGACCATTTTTCACCTGGAGATTGTCTGTCCACTAGCACACTAACTATCCATCTAACTGATAGTTGTTTTCAACACTACTGATAGTCTACACGGCAATCAAAACAATGTCATTCAATAGAACACAAATGTGTCTATCCATAGTAGTACACAATTACTATCCAGTGGTACACTACCACACCAAGTAGCACACGACTACTTAATCAACCACACATAGTCACAACCAGTGGACCACATCCACCACAGTAGCATACATCTACTGTCTAGAGACATACAGTCTCCATAGCAATCATATCCTCTGATATCAACCTGCACAGAAACAATATCATGATATAAACTAAGTCATCTGGGCCATTCTTCCACTCATATCTGTGAGATCTGGAAGAGCATTTGCCCTCGGAAAGTAAAACATTGACCATGGCTATCTGGACTATTCTTCTCAAGCATAGAAGAATAATTGTCCCTGATGTTTGAGCCTAGACCATTCACCTAACTGGGCCATTCCTCTGGCCCTAGTCATAGTGCAACCTGGAGAGAATGAGTCTGCCCTAGGGAATGCCCGTCCCTGATTGTTGAACCTAGACTATTGACCTAACTGGGCCATTCCTCTGGCACTAAACATAGTGCAACCTGGATAGAATGAGTCTGCCCTAGGGAATGACTGTCTGGAGCATTTCCTAATGGAAATGATTGTCCTGCACCAACCTCCAAAACGGACCATTCTTCGAAACTGCTCACAACTGTGAACTTCGAAAGAATGATTGTCCGACGAGGCGAACCATTCTACTTGACCACTACTCAGAGTGATTGCCAAGAAGAATGACTATCCTAGACCATTCCCCCACACTGGCCACAAGGGGAATCGTTGTCTATGGTACACCAACAATCTACCGAACCATTTTCATTTACGAAAATGACTATCCGATCTGGACCATTTTCCAAACTGGAAAATGCTTGTCCGTCAGAAATCTCAAACCACTTTCCGAACTGGAAAGGAACTGCTCATCCTAGACCATTTTTCGAACAGAAAAATGACTATCCATAAATCAATAACACATCAGTGCTCCCTCCCAACCTGGGAGTAATCTCTTCCTTTTTCAATAAGGAAGTCGTCTCCACAAGCCCCAGCTTGCAAATTTTTCATCTTGGACAGAGGTTTTACCAAAATATATGTTATCTGCTCATCTGTGGAAATATATTGGAGAATCACTTCTACTTTCTAGACTTCATCATGGAGAATGTAATGCTTGATCTCAACGTACTTTGGTCTGTTATGGAACACTGGTTTTCTCTGAAGGCTTCATGTAGCTCTGATCATTACAATATATATCATGGTCGAATTCAGCACTTTTGTTTCCGACTAGCTCATGAAATCGTGGCAAGCCTCAAACTGAAACATATCCAAGTAGCACTTCTTCTGTCATCATGAGAGTTTGCCATGGATTAGCAATCCATCATCCCAAACTTCTAAGTAACTATTCTGATACACTGTCTCTGTCATAGAAGGTTTTCACCACGCTTCTGTTGTATATGAGATACTCTGCATCAAGTTGTTTGAATCCATACAAGGTCTTCTTATATCTATATACATGGGTCTCTTTCTGGTATACCTCAAAAACTTGAGATTGCTTTACATAAGCTTCTTCCTCAAATGCTCTTATTGGGAAGAAGAGTCTTTTACAACCAATTGATGTAAACTTCAATCCATGGATACTGCAAGAGATATAATAGCTCAGATAGAGGTATATCTGGTTTACGGGAACAAGTTGTTCATAGTCTTCTCCTCCTTCTGGAAGAACCTCTAGTTCTGAATCTCACAATGCTTCCATTCATAATCCTTTTTCACAATTTCTTGCATATACTGTTCTTCATCATATCTTCCATTACTTCTGCTTGATTGCTTCTAGTGGGTTCAAACCAAGCTAGTAGTCTTGTGATTCTAAGTATAATAATTGGTTGTTCTAGCTTTTCTTTCTTTCTTGGAATCTTCATGTTCTTCCTCATGTTTCACGTTAGCTCTTGGGTCCATGGAGTCTTCTATAAATTCCATGCCCTGAAGATTCCAACTTCTTCCTTTCATCATAGGATCATGGATGTAGATGGACAACCAAGGATACTTTAAGGCTTCTTTTCGAAGAAGGCTTCTTTTCGAAGAAGGCTTCTTCTAGAGTCAAACTGAACATGTATTGTTTATCATGGTTGCTACTTTCAATTGGAACATGGACAGATACTTCATAATCCTCAATGGATCATATCATTTAGGATTAGCTCCCTCCTAATCCTTGCTTCATGCATGAATGCATGCTCTTCTTTTGGAATTATATAATCATCT
>SNQJ01S0005619.1:310144-341754 GCA_010110895.2 Picea sitchensis
ATAAATAAAGGTGAATCCCCATTGAGGAAACACACTTAACATTGTGTCATCTCATGATTTCAGAAGTTGGAGATGAAGAGGGCTTTCGCTTCCACAGTTATTAGTGATATGCGGGCAATGCAGGCACTCTATCTCAAATGCAACCTTGGAGATGAAGCATTTGATTTTCGATGATCATTTTTGAGTGGATGTTAAATTTATTGTGCAATTTGTAGAGCCAATATGTAATATGCTCCATGATGTGGATATGACAACCTATTCTTAGGTGGGATATATGAGAACATGGACTCTATGTGTGAGAGGATGCAATCCATCATAGATAAAAGATATCTTAACTTATGTCCATGGTTGAAAATATTTATACATGAGTGATGGAAAAATTCAACACCCAACTTCATACGGAAGCTTATGTAAGTAATCCAAAATGGTATCATCCTACAACAGGGAGGAAGCATCCTTCCCAAGAGAGAGAGAGAGTCGATAAAAGGGTTTACAAATGTTGTTAAATAAATTTAAGGTTCTAAAGAGCAGGTCTCTAACATACATTGCTCTAAGTCACAGGTATAAACAAAAGGATCCAAATGATTAGCGGTTGCTACATGATGTTGATATTCCTAAGTTGCAGACATTTGCCAAACGATTACTCTCATATGTAGACAACTCCTAATCTTGTGAGAGCGATTGGAGCACTTATTCCTTCATCATTCAATGAAGAGAAACCGGTTGGAATTGACAAAGGCAAAGAAATTAGTATATATTCATAGCACACTTTGTCTCATTGCTCGAAAAGACCTGAGGTACAAGGAGGGTCATTTCTAGAGATGAGCCAAATACACAAAGGATGCTATATGTGTTAATGAGCAGTCACAACCAAATGACCTTGTCAAAATACCTGCAGTTACTATCACCAAAGATGAGCCTATGACTGAAAGCGACGAGTACCAGAAAAGCCTATTGACAAAGGACCTTGGCAATCATGATAATGATGAGCATGTAGCGGAACTAGCAAACTTGCCTGGAGAATGTAGTATCTAGTTGGTTTAAGACAATAGAGCTATTAGTGAGAATGATCAAGTTTATTCTAATCATTGTATGATTGTTCAATGTTGAATGAGAAATGTTGAATTGTCAATTGATGAATCATTGAATGGAAAATGTTTGAAAATTGTCTATGAAGTTGAAGTTTAAATGATGCATTTTATCTGAAAATGCATATAACCATTGTTGATTAACACAAATTTCTGTTATGTTTTTTGCTTCTTTTTTCTTTTTTTTATTTTATTATATATATCAAATTTTATGTGTATAACCCGACATACCCCTATCCCCTGTTTCAAAAAGTGTCATACCATACCTACACCCATACATCTACCAAGTTACCAACATACCTTGGAAATTTGGTTATAAACACATGTGGAATGAACCTTCAATTCATATCATTCATCTCTCATCTTTATTTGAAAAACTTCTCTCTGAAATATCTATTATTGTGCATAAGCTACACACTTGTCTCTTATATCTTTTCCTAACTACTTTATTGATCTCCCCTTTTGCAGGAAAGTGGCGATGGGCATTCAAAGAATACCTAAAGGTGGGGAGATGCTTGATAGAAATGTTAATAAATTAAAGCAGCAAAAGAAACCTTTAAGAAACAACATCACCTACCCCTTAGGAGGTCTATTGACGTAATTTCCTTTGAAGAACAAAGGGAAAAGTAGAGGTATCTCTCTGGTGTTGTCATTGAATCCCTAGAAGTACATATCCTATGAAACAAGACAAGCCTGAATATACTCTCAAGATGTAAGGGATAGGAACCAAACTTGGCTTGAATGCTAACCAAAGGAATAGTCTATTTGCAACAAATCATATGCTGGGACATGATGAGCAAAAGACATCCATGTCACAATAATTGGCCCAAGACAAGCAAAAGCGGTCCATGAACATTTAAGATGTCATGGAGTATTTTGCTTTATCTATTGCAATGCATCTTCTAGGGGATGACTAGGAGAATCTTCAAAAGCAAAGAAGAATAGTTGAAAAGAAAGAATGCTCATTATTGGCCAATATCAATGAGTTAATTAAAAAGATATCAACCCATCTTAAAAGGTGGTCAGACAAAAGAAGCCTTAAAAACATTTTTGTCAATTCTTCCTTGGTGGTCAATGGCCACTAGCAGCTTGAGCTTCTTTTGTGCATGTATAGCATCCTAACATATGGAGTCTTGCTTACCCTATATATATTGTATAGATATGAACACACTTTACCGTTATTTAGGTTGCAAATGCATATGAACTCAAAAACCACGATCTACTCATTTAAATTGCATACAACTTGTGGTTGCCCTTGTGTGAGACTTTATATTTTCTGGCACAATCATGTTATACAGATGGTGTAAATCCACAACAATCTTTGTGCCAGTCCTGAATTTTGTAAGCATTGGTTTCATGATAGCTTTATTTTGATTGCTTAGTCCTTCACACATTCAGATTTTATCTTGATCACCCATAGTGAATAATAAATTAATTTCTATGATTTATCCTTTCAGAACATATAAAATATAGAGGTTGGGCTTCCCACCAGCTTCACTAATATTGCATAGAGATTATGTATAATACAACAAAAGGGAAATCCTGATCATCTGAACCATACACTCAAAGAAAAAACAAAACAAGTAGTCTATTTGAAACCTAATGAAGTCAGGCATATAAAATGAAACTGAACTTGATAACTTAAATTTATGAAGTAACACAGTTTTTCTTAGTCCATGCACTCAGTCCACTCTACAATACAGGTAAAAAAATCGTTATGAAGGTTATGAAAATGATCTTACAAAGTGGTGCATTCACATGATCAACAGAAGCCACAAATCGAACTCGTGAGCAGGCTGCAACAGCAGCAAGGCATTGTTGTGCTTCACTTTCTCTAAGGCCTGGTCCATCAATGTTATGTACAATAACATATACGGAAAAATCGGACTCACTGCCACTAGCTCCATCAAGAAAGGACATATGCTCCTGTAAGGAATGTGAATTAAAAGGTGGGGTACTTTTTGACTTGTTTCTTGCAGACATGCTGTCTATTTGATCCCATAAGACTTCAGCAATTGTAGATATAACCTGAGAAACAAGTAAACATGCATATCAATGGTAGGAATCCGACAGAAATTGGAAAAAGAACAAACCTAAAAATTATTTCAAATGGCTGTACAATGATGCAGAAAGTCATGAAAAAATTCCAATGTTCCACCAAGACTCTGGGACGGGGGGGAACAGGAGTGGGGGGACCGGATTTTTGTTTTGCTTTCAACTCTCTTAGTCAGTTTATGGTGGAGCCTCAGAGAGTGCATTGGGTGGCAGCAAAACATGTGCTCAGGTACCTTAAGGGTGCGATGGGTTATGGCCTGAACTAGGAGAGAGTGGATGGAGTCAGATTGATTGGCTACACAGACTCAGATTGGGCAAGATGTGTCAGTGACAAGAAGAGTACCTCAGGTTGTTTCTTTGGATTGGGCTCAGGAGTTGTGTCTTGGTTCAATCGGAAGAAAAAATCAGTGGCTTTGAGTTCTGCAGACGCTGAGTATATGGAAGCCAGTCAAGTAAGTTGTGAGGCCATATGGCTTCGCAAGTTGGTGGTTGGGATATTTGGTGTGCTGATGAGACCTGTTATCCACCAAGTTGCACAAGGATGGACTTCCAGCGAGCCACCAAAGATTGAACAACTCCTTGTTCAAAATTCAAAGTTCAAAAGTTCAGCCGGTCTATGTGACCAACCATTTCCACATTTTCCATACCCTTCGGGGAATTGTAATAAGAGATGTTGCATGATGAACTTTGTAAAAGGTCTTAGCCACCTTAGACTTAGGCATGAGTTGTTACTTTTGAGTGTTTTTTTACTTCTTAATTATATTTTGTTGTCTAACCAATTTATAATATTCGAGTTTTTTCACTCAATTTCTCCAAAGTTGGAGTATATACTCATGGTTAGGCCTTAGCATGGATCTAAGCCTAGTGTCTAATGTATATTACCATGCTAAACATCCTCCTAAAATTTTATGGAAATATGCTAAGTCCCTCTTAGGTTTTTTTTAACTTTTTCAGTTAATTAAAAATATTCTGTAAAACGAAATTTTTTAATTGTAAAGTGAAGTTGTAATAAAAAGGTGGTACTAGGAGGCTTCATATGCTTTGGGGGTGCTCATTTTTGGACCTAGAGCACCCACATTACCAAAGTACTCACTTTGGTGAGTGAAATTAGTGATTTTAATCACTTCAAAGTTAATTTTACTCACAAGACCCAAAAAAGACATGAAAAATCAGCAAATGCTATTTCCTGGGAAACATGTCGGAAATGTGTTTTAACTTTTAACATGTCGGAAACATGTTTTAACATGTTTGAAGTCAAATAAAGCTTAAAAGGCTATGTGTCAACTAAAGGTGAGTTCCTATTGGTTGAAGAGTGAGTGAGATGGCTTCCTTAATTGTTTAGAGCATGTGGACAAAGAAGAGGTGTGCCCTCTTGAAAGGTGGCACATTCTTAGAGAGGGCAGCCTACATCTTGAGAGGTAGCGCCCCTCTATCCCCTTCCTCCTCTCCACTTGTCATCATTTTGGGTTAAGGGAGAGGTGGCAGCCATTACCTCAACACTTGACCACCTCCCTCTCACATGTGGTGCGCCCTCCTCTCTTGGGATTGTCACCCTCTTGATATTTATACAGGCACTCTCTCCATTGTAAGTTAGTTGGAGTTGGGGAGTCTTGCTTGTGGTTGTATACTATTGTAATACTTTTATTTGGAATAAAAAGACTTTGGAGGTCAAGAAGGTGTGTTATACATGTGTATCCAGATGCTTGATGTCATTTGTGCTTTATCTATGAGGTAATACATGCCTAATTTCGTCATTTGATTTGTTAATTTGGTCTTTTGTAGGGTGTTATCACTCTATAGGATAGGATTTATCTAGCTTGTTGTTAATCCTATTGTTCATTTACATTTAGATGCTTTGATTTGTATGCATGTTTCAGTTAACTAACATACTCTTCAAGTCTCTTTTGTAGGTGACACCAATTTTTGTTAACAAATTTTATTCCAAGATTTTAAAGCTTACAGGTTCTCATAGCTTGGAGCGGTGATGGAACTTGGTTGTTGTTTCACAATTTCAAGAATCTAAAGACTTAGTCCCTCCTCAATTCCTCTAAAGACTCCATTGCCCAAGGGTTCCAAGGCTACAAGTTTCTTCCTTCTCTCTTTCTCAAAAGAAACTCTATTTTTTTTGGTAACTTGGTTGCATGCAAGTACTTAGATCTATCTTTCATTTTAAATTCTGAATATCTAAGTTTGCATGCATAAGATAAACTAGATCTAAGTTTGTACTTTCAAGTTTCATCTAATGCTTAGACCTAGCATAGGAAAAGTCTCATTTTAGCATGTTTTTCTTTCAAAAATTTTAGAAGTTAAAAGGTAATTCTTTTCTAAAGGCTTTCACTTTCATATTTGGGAAATTAAGTGCCTTTATATTGCTGTTTTAAAACAGCAAACAAAGACCCTAAGGAGACAAGTTTTTTAGCTTGCTCTTCTTAATTCATTTTGCTCAATTTACACTAGTTTTACTTAGTCATTTTGGGGCTTTCCTACTAATAACCAAAGACACTTCCAAAGTGTTTTTGGCCATCTTCTGTCTTTGTTTGTTTGCTGTTTTGTGCAGGTTTGCGAAGAGATAAGAGGAAATTATGTCCATTTTGGGTGGATTTGGAGCATCTGGGACCCTTGGGAGCACCCCTTTCTTCAATAAACACTTGTAAAACATTGTAAAGACTTGTGACCCCCCTAATGAATGGTCACAAGTCACTCCAATAAAGAGTTGTCTAATTTCATTAATAAAATCAGTAGGGCTACAAGCTCCCACTCTTCATCCCCCCTAGGGGGAGCGATGTTTTAGTGATTGTTTCATTTTCTGCAATTTTAGCTTAGAATCAATTTTCACACCTAAGTATACGTTAAAATTAATCTCTCAATTCATCACAAAGCACTACAATCATCACATAAATTAGATTTTAATTTGGAAAGTAATACTTCAACTGCTAGTTTAGATTTCCTTTCAACAATTTTCTTTCTTGTTTAAAATAAACAACTCCCCTCAGCTCCCAGTGTTGTTCATGACCCTTCCAATTGTGAGCTTGTCTCTATCTTCTGGGAGTAAGTTTCATACACGTTGAGCTGGTCAGTTGTAATAGATTAATAGGGAAATCCTTAAGAAACTTTGTTTTAGTGGAAACATAAGAGAGTTTGTGTAAGATATCAGCCGGGAACTTTCAGATCTAGGTTCTCCTTGTCGGATCTCCCACATTCTCTTGGGCTTGTGTGCAAAATCAGAGGAACCTCCTTGTTGGATATTTGGCAAGTTCAACCTCCACTTTAGGGATGTTCTCTGAAGGGCCAAATCTAGTTTAGTTCAAACACTTTATTTTCCTACAAATAAAATTTACCTCATTAACCTACTATCAATAAATCTAATAAAATACGCGATCTACACTGCCCATGATACTTTTAAGGCACTGGTCTCACTTTTACATGTACACAAAGCCATTTGCTTCAAGCACTTTACTTTCAATCATTTACTTTGAAGCATTTATTAATTTACTTACATCTATTGTTATCTCAAGTATCCTTTTATGCAAGTACATCTTATGTATCTTATGGTTGTTGATTGATGTATGCTTTAGGATAGATTTACTTCATATATTGGTTAATGCAATAAACTCCTAGAACACTAGTTGCTTAGATTCAGTTTAAGCCTTAGATTATTTTAATAGGGACTACCCCCCATGGTTTCGCTAGGAGTTGGCCTAGACGGAGGAGTTGAGGATTAGGTGACAGCACCTTAACTCTAACTTGCCCCCAAGGACACACCGAGTGGATTGAAGATTTCTTCCACGTTTCCTAGGTGTGTATAAAGGCGGCAACATTTTTGGCGTCATTGCCAGGGATAAATCTTTCTATTCCCAGAGTACAACTTTTTGTGTCCCTTTTTTTGCTTTTTGCTTTGTTTGATGCTTCTTGTTTGTCTAGAATAAACTTGATCATCTGGCGACTCCACTTTAAAATAATTTGACAAAGTATTCTGCAAGGAGGAACTCACGGTTTGTTTAGCGTCATCCTTGAACCTGAAGGTGTTTTTGGAGGAAGTTGGCCAAGCTTTCTTCTCGTAGAATCCTTAATAATTTTCCCGTCCCAGTCCATTTTTTTTGTTTTCTAATAAATCTAGTGTAGAAATGGATGATCTTTATAAACCTATTGATTTTTCTGCAATAAGTGGTTATCCACCTTTGATTCCAGAAAAAACAATTAAAAATTTCCCTTGTTTTCAAAGTAATAATGTTGTTGATGTTAGACGTCATGTTAAGAAAGTTTCCCTTTGCTTTAATAAATGGTGCTACAATGCCTTATATGAAGATGTGGGAATGAAACTATTGTTAGAATATGAATGAATGTGCTCGTTTTACCATTGACAATATCTCTATTGTCACCCAACCATAGGCCGAAGCCACCCTCCGAGCACCTTGACCTTGACAGAGAGAAAAATCTTGGTAGCAATCCAATAACCAAGCAAGGCTAATGCACCAAGCAAGAAGCAACCAAAGCTGATCAGAGAGTCCAACCCAAAACTAGCGCAACACCTTCCCTAGGACTTGCGCACAAGACTGCCAAACTGCAGTGCACACAAGTGACTTATGTGATTCTGATAGTGTGTCAAATGAGAGACTGGCACCCTGTATTTATAGTATTCCTGGCAGACTTGTCTGGGCCGACTTCTCTCTCTGGGTACTAATTAATTCATATTAATTATCTCTCTTCAGCCAACATCTCATCTAGGGTTACTTTCATTTCTTTGCTTTCTTCCGGAACGTTCTAATCTCGTCAAAGGTCACAATAGAGGTTCATACCTCCCAAAGCTACCATAATATCAACACTCCCTCCTAGCTAGGGAGATATAACTGATAATGGTCTTGAGCACAAACAGACCATTCAACTGGTAGTATCACGAGCACCGTCATTATTATCCAACTGGATAATGTCCATGACAACTGGTACAATATCAATTGATAGAACACAACTGTGTCTATCCATGGTAGTACGCAACTACTCAAACCGTGACACATAGTCACAAATAGTGGAACATATCCACCACAGTAGCATAACTCTATTGTCTGGAGACAAGCAGTCTCTATAACAATCATCTGATATCAACCTGCACAGAAAATATTGTTAAAATAAACCAAATCATTTGGGCCAATCTTTCACTCACATCTGTGAGATCTGAAAGAATATCTGCCCTCAAAGTAGAACATCAATGATGGGCTATCTGGCTTATTCTTCTCAAACAAGGAAGAATGATAGTTCTGATTTCTAAGCCTGGACCATTCCTCACCCTGGGCCATTCCTCTGACACTAAACAAAGTGTAACCTGGAGAGAATGTATCTGCCCTAAGGAATGTTTGTCCCTGATTGTTGAGCCTGGACCATTCCCCACCACGGGCCATTCCTTAGACACTAAACAAAGTGCAACTTCGAGAGAATGAATATGCCCTAAGAAATGACTATCCGAACCATTTCCCACGGTAGCCCACCGAGAAGAAAAGAGCTGCATCACGTACCAACCTCCAAAGCGGACCATTCCTCATGTTAACCATGATGAGAAATCGTTGTCCAGTGAGAAGCGGACAGTCTTCTTGAGTAACCCTCGAAGAGCGCCCTAGACCACTCCCCATGTTAACCACAGTAGAGTGGATTGTCTATGGTACATCGACAATGTATCGGACCATTTTTTCGGCCGGAAAATGTTAATGTACGTCAATCTCAATCACTACGAGCAGGGAAGAATACGCCCAAAATTTGGACTATTTTCAATCTTGAAATGAATGTCCTCAATGTTATTTTCAGTGCTCCCTCCCAAACTGGAAGTCATTTCTTCCCGCTTCATTAAGGGGTTATTTCCACAATCCCCATCTTCACCAGGAAATATGCAAACTTTATTACGGACAGAGTCTTTGTCAGGATATCTGTTGTCCACTCATCAGTGGGGATATATTGGGCTTTTACCTCTCCTTCACGGACTTTATCTTCGAGATAAAGTGGTAATTTGATCTCAATATGTTTCGACCTTTCATGAAATGCAGGATGTTCACGATAATCTTCCACAACCACGCAACTCTGTTTATCACAATGTATTATGGTCGAATGGGATCGATCCGGAAATAAATGGAGTCAACACCATGAAAGCCATATTGCTTGCATTGCATGCTTCACATCGCTGCGATGTCGCCTGGCGTTAGAAGGTGCGGACTTCGTTTTACTGTTTGCCCACAGATAATAAATAGAGAGCGAGGAATAGAAATTTGAAACACATTCACGGAAATTTGCTCTTCGTCATACACGCACTTCACCTTGTCACGGGTCGTGAATCCATGAGTTGTATATCATTGGATGAGGGGTATCTTAAACCATAGTTTATTGTCCACGAATATATCTTAAGACGTAGCTGCGGCTATCCAATGCTTAAATGTCTTGGTTCCACCCGAATTGGTAGTGTATTCACGGCTTCGAAACGTCTTCACAGTCAAATGGTACCTGGAAATACATCAATGACCCAATTAATTATCAATATAGTGATGGTTCTAACACTGGATCAGAATCCGGATCTTTCACTTTTCTTATATCCGGTAATTCATAGGGTGTCCATGAGGACTTTACAATCCATCCGTTTCAAACTTCCTAGGATCTTTGTTAGCGTTACTTCACTTGTCGAGGAATACTTCCTGCGCTTACGCCCGCATCTTCCTAGTCCCAAGTAATAATGCATGGGACACAAGATCTTTCATATCAAATTCCGAAGCTAGTTCCTTCTTTTGGATGATGAGGGGAACTCTTCACACCATTGCTGAATAAGTCGTCAACATATAGTAGTAGAATTACCGGTGCATTGTCCGGCTTTTGTAGTAGGGTTTGGATCGCATCGCCGAGGAGAGTAGTCTTGTTGAATGATTTATCATTGAAGCGCCTACAAAGCCCCCTTGGGCTTGCTTGAGTCCATAGGGCTTTACAATCTGCAAACGTGAGTGTCTGGAATGTACCTCAAACCCTTCAGGTTGTTCAATATATACTTCTTGATTACTCCATTGAGGAAGTTGTCTTTACATCCAGCCGATGTAAAGTTCCATCCATAGGCGGCAAGGGATAGCAGGTAATCTATTGAGTATATCTAGCAATTTGGAGAAAAAGTTTAGATCATAATATTCTCTCCCCTCATACGGGAACCCTCTAGCCTCACGGTATCTTGCTATATTTGTCCGAAGAAACCCAATTCTGCTGCATGTTTGATCTTATATACCCGTTTTGAAGTTACCGATTTTTTTCTTTTGGAGTCTAGGTACTTTGGAGATTTCCCTTAGAAAATGGTACTTCTTGAAAATGGATTGAATTTTTCTTCAATCATAGCTTCTTTCCATTGCCCCCTTTTGGACTGCTTCTTCAAAAGTGGAAGGTTATCCACAGAAGCTTAGTCATACTCACGTTATAGCACCCGAGGAATCTTTTTTTTTGGAAGCTGCCACTTTTTGAATGTTCAACCGGGGAACCTTGAGTCTTTTGCATCTTGTAAGGTAGCTTCAAGCCAAAGTTGAATTAGTTTCTGGTTTTTAGGTATAGTCAATGCGGAGGAATCCCTAATGATCTCACATGGTTGCATAGGATGTTCAGGTTGTTTAACTTCGTCATCTTGATTTTTCCTATTGCTTTCTTCAATAGAGTTCTTCATTCTCTTCTCTGCTTCTTCTATTGTTTCTTCTATGGATTTTCTGAAAGCCATCTTTTCATTAAATGTCACGTCTCTGCGCGACTTGATCTTATGTTAGGAATATAGATTCTATAAGCCTTGGATGAATCACTATATCCCACCCGAACGAATATGCCTTTCTTTCACAGGGTTCTAGTTTCTTCCTTTTGTTCTTGGGAATATGAGAGTAAACTGGACATCCAAATATTCTCAAGTGGTTGACTTTTGGTTTCTTTCTGGTGAACATTTGTTCGATATTTTTTAATCCAAGTGCATTATGGGATATTTTGTTTTGGACATATATTGTTGTCATGGATTATTCTCCCCATAAGGGTATGGACGAACCTTGATCATTTAGTAAGGCTTTTACGGTTTCTTGATAGATCTGTTCTTTCTTTCTACTACACCATTTTGTTGAGGGATTATGAAGATAGTTAGCTCCCTCGCAATCCACAATAAATTCATAGTCTGTGAATTCGCTGATGTGTATTCTCCTCCATTATCACATTCTTAAGATCTTGATCTTCTTGCTCGTGAGGTTCTCTATCAATATCACTTTGGAGATTCTTGAAACTTGTTGAATACTTTGTCTTTTACCGTCTTCAATAGATATAACCAAGTCTTTTTTTCTTGAATGATCATCTATGAAGGTTAAGTAGTAAAGAGATCCTCCTAGGATTTACAGTGGCGTGATTCATAAGCGGTAAAAGTGTATCGGATCTAGAATTTCCTTAGATCTATTGTTGTTGCTTTGAAGTGGTTTCTTGATATTCTTTTCAAGGGGGCACATCCTTTGCAAATTCCCTTCGTAGTAGTAGACTACAATTAGAATTCTTCAATACCCCATCCTTTTGAGAAAGGTATTAGCGATAATTAATATGAGCATACCTTCTATGCTGGAGTTTGGATTCGTCATTATGCGAACTTCTTCATTTTTGTTCACCAGTAATCTACACTGCAGTTCCTTCATTTTGACTTCTAATAACCACGGCATTCCTGTCTTTGGGGTCTTTATCTGAACAACACTTTTCCATCCAGTACATTACTGTTTCCTTTGTCTTCTAGGCAAGATATGGATGCAAGATTCTTTTCTAAACCAGTACATATAAAACATTGCTTAAGTGAACATTGTTACTCGATTTCAACAACGGAGCTTGTCAAATACGCTTCGACTGAGTAAGTGTTTTTGTCTCAAAGCTCTACCTTATACGAGGTCTTCTTCTCTTTTAGATTTGAAATTAAGCTTGATCTCCGATCATGTGCCTAGAAGCTCCATTATCGATTATCCACATGTCGTTTTCAATAGTTTACGATGAGGTGTTGGTAATTAATGAAGGCCGGTCGTCGACTCGTATCTTGGTTATTGAAATGATTAGTCATGCTTTGATCAAACTTCAACTCGGCATTCCCAAATGTACGAGAGCCAAAGGTCGTTGAAATAGAGTAGCATTTGGATATATCTTCTCCTTAGTAGTGATGCTCCATCACAAGGGATGGCCGGTCGAGATTTAGGGTTTTACGCGGTGCTCCTACTAGTAACCTTAGCGGTAGTATCTTGGAAGTTGCTCCTACTAGTAACTTTACGGCCGTGAGTTCTTATTGATCTCAATATCTAATGGCTATGTTTCCTTCCACCGTGGAGTTAGACCGAATGAAAGAGGTGTGGGCCCATAACTTATTAGAATATGAATGAATGTGCTTCGTTTTACCATTGATAATATCTGTGTCACCCATTTACCATTGACAATATCTCTATTGTCACCCAACCATAGGCCGAAGCCACCCTTCGAGCACCTTGACCTTGACAGAGAGAAGAATCCTGGTAGCAATCCAATAGCCAAGCAAGGCTAATGCACCAAGCAAGAAGTAACCAAAGTTTATCAGAGAGTCCAACCCAAAACTGGCGCAACACCTTCCCCAAGACTTGCGCACAAGACTACCAAACTGCAGTGCGCACAAGTGACTTCTGCAATTCTGAGAGTGTGTCAAATGAGAGACTGGCGCCCTGTATTTATAGTATTCCTAGCAGACTTGCTTGGGCCAACTTCTCTCTCTGGGTACTAATTAATTCATATTAATTATCTCTCTTCAGCTGACATCTCATCTAGGGTTACTTTCATTTCTTTGCTTTCTTCCGGAATGTTCTAATCTTGTCAAAGGTCACAATAGAGGTTCATACCTCCCGAAGCTACCATAATATCAACAACTATTTATCTTATCTTTTGATGATGATGATCTTGATTGGTTTACAGAACTTAAGGATAAACAGGTTAGAACTTACAATGAATTGATTGATGCTTTTATGGAAAAATGGAGGGAGAAGAAACCTCCAAATATAAAAACAGTCAATTCAGATATTAGGAATGATGCTTCACCAGATTCTAGTAAGAAGTTTAAAGAAGTCATTCAAGCCATGGAATTTATCTATGCAAAATAGTTAAAGGCCATGGAAGCTTTCCTTGCAGAGGCAGAAGCTTGTATTAAATATTCAGACCCTATAGAACCAAAGCTTCACAGTAAACAAGAAAGGGAATTTCACCTGGAAATTCCGGAAGAGCCTATAGATAAGTCATTAACTGGTCAAGAGGAAACAAAGGATTTTGAGTTTGAAATTATTGAATATCCAGAAGATCTACGACAGTTATGATGAACTTGAAATGATCAATGAAGTAGATTCCTTGACAGTTCCAGTTCCAATCTCTCAACTGTCAAATGACTTAATAATAGATAATAAAAAAATGGAAGAGAACTCTAGTTTATCAATTCCAATTCATTATGAGCAATGGCTGGACTTCCACCATTACAGTGCAATGCAAAGATTCATCAAAACTTTACAAGGCTTGCCAAACTTCAATGTTTGGTTGAATAAAGAAATGCAAATATTTTTTGAGTGGTCTGATCTCAAGAAGAACGCCAAGTTGATAAAAATTGGAAAAGGTTTACAATTAGTCATCCCGGACAGAGATTTTTCAAACATCTGAGGTCTTATTTCATCCATGACATGGTTGTTACATATGTTTTCTACTTCAGCCAATTGGACAGTGAAAGGGTCAAATCTACCAGTAAGCAGACCACTTTTCAAGTTTTCTTCAACGATGTTATTTGATGCCATGGGGCATCCTTTGTAACGTATCTCTAATTCTTTCCTCCGTATTTTATTTTCATTTATGTTCACTTTCCTCTTTTTGTACTTTATGTATAATAGTTCATATTCATTTTTGTATTTTTTTTGTATATATATATATATATATTAATTTGTGCAATTTCAATTTACACTTGGTCTTCATGTACATGTGTCACTGATATTGCTTTTTGCAAGATGTTTGTGATGTAGGAACAGATTCCGGATTCTTGCATGCTCTCCTTTTTTGCTAAAAGATCAAGCATATGTCCCCATATGGAGCCCATTTTATCCACCAAGTTGCACTAGGATGGACTTCCAGCAAGCCGCCAAAGATTGAAGAACTCCTTGTTCAAAATTCAAAGTTCAGAAGTTCAATTGATCTATGTGACCAACCTTTTCCACATTTTCCATACCCTTCGGGCAATTGTAATAAGAGATGTTGCATTATGAACTTTGTAAAAGGTCTTAGCCACCTTAGACTTAGGCATGAATTGTTACTCTGGAGTGTTTTTTTAATTCGTTAATTATATTTTGTTGTCTAAACAATTTATAATCTTCGAGTTTTTTCACTCAATTTCTCCAAAGTTGAAGTATATACTCATGGTTAGGCCCTAGCATGGATCTAAGCCTAGTGTATAATGTATATTACCATACTAAACATCCTCCTAAAATTTTATGGAAATGTGCTAAGTGTTGAATTTTCATAAGCATTAGGTTAAGCATGTAGTTCATTTCAATTTTATCATGTCTTAACCATAAACAAGAATGTTGTAGCAACCAAGATCACAAGAAGAAACACCATGCATAAGAACACAAGAAGTATCTTGGGAAACCCTTCTCAACAAGGGAAGAAAACCCAGCCAAATTCTATATTCTTCAAGAGAAAGACCTTTCACCACCAAGAATGACTTAGCACACAAGAGGGTGCTTAAGCCATAGAAACCCTAGCACCCAAGAGAGGTGTGCACCTTTGCCAAAGAGGAGTACTTGCTGAAATTTCCAAAACACACAAGAAGGATATGATTCTACAATGGAGAATCTTCTCCTACTTATATTAGACTTTGACCAATTAACAAGGGCGTCTATTGGCACAACGGGGCCAACCTCTCTAAGTCAAATATACTTTTTATTATATTTATTATTTATTATATTTATTATTTATTATAATTAATATAAATATTAATATTAATTATCTTTTACATTAATTATTAATCACTTTAAGGTGGGGCCGACCTGTACCCTTTACATAACAATTAGGGTTACAAGTAGGTCTGACTCTTGAACAATATATATAGCAAAGGATCTGATACACCCACTAGTGCTCATCCACTAGGGGCACATCCATAGGGATGTCATAGATCCGATTCATTGCATTACACAGATGAACCAGATCTTCACACGTTAACATGTGCTCGTCCACAGGCACGTCCACTCTACAGATCTTCTTTCCCACTGCCACCAACAGAAGAATCGTCTGGAGTTTTCTCGTCAACTCTGTTGCTCAGAGGAGGCCATCACATCATCTTCATTTATGTTCACATGATGATGTGCCCAGCACTTTTGGGATTTCCCACGTTCACCTTGTGCTCAGCCACAGGCACGTCCTACCTCAACAAATCGCTTTTCCACCGGATAATCATCTCGAGTTCTTCTCACTCACGTCATGGAGGAGGTCATCTCTACGTTCCTAGCTCTATCCCAGGCTGGAACCATGAACCCTTCTTAGGGGCTTTCTCTCATGTTTGTAAGCTGAGAGAACGGCTTCACATAGTTGTTATGTTCCACATCTCACAGGTTTGTAAGTTGGAGGATGTCTCCCATAGCTACATTCATCAACACTCCCTCTCAGCTAGGGAGGCATACTTTATCATGCCAAGTCTCACACGGATGTATTTTAAATTTTGTCTTGGCTGGAGTTATTGACACTCCCTCTCAACTAGGGAGCCATTCTTCACGAAGTTAATTTGGTGAAGATATCTGCAATCTGCTCATGTGTAGGAAGGTACTACATGTGTACGATTTTCCTCTGCATCATATCTCTAAAATAAGGATGTTTCATCTCATTGTATTTCGATTCATCAGGAAACACTCAGTTCTCAAGGAGCTTTTACTCACGGCTTTTGGTCATCATCATGGGATCCATCTCATGGTCAAGTAAATATGTTAGAAGCTTGTGAAGCCACATTACTTCGCACACTTGATGCTTATATACTCTGCCTCTGTGGTACTCAAGGCCACAGAGTTTCGTTTTCTGCTGCATCAGGAAACCATGGCAAACTTCACGGTAGAACATCAACTGGATGTGTTCATTCGGTCCACTTTACTTCCTGCTCAATCTGAATTGGTATATTTTCACTGTATATTTTCCTTGACTCAGGAAAATCTTATCGATCCTTTGTCATACTTCTTGTCCCAAGAAGTAGTGCATCATACTTGGATTCTTCATCTCGATTTCAGAGGTCAAGGATTACTTGTATCCAACAACAACGTTTTCTGAATAAGTCATCAGGATCAGGTTCTCGTCACCAACACTGTATAGGTTTGGATCAGCAACACTCTTGCTGAAATCCAAACTCATCAAGAATCTATCTATCTAATATAATTTCCAACTCGTGGATGGTAGTACGAAAGGAAGTGTATCGATTCACTGGGTTGTGTCTCATCATAGACAACTCCCTCAGTTTATGAGAAACCTTTGTCTATGGATCTTGTTTTGTATTTCTTGATACTTCCATCAGCTGCATGCTTGATCTTATAGATCCACTTGGAAGTTACCATAGACTTCCCTTTCTAGTCCCTGAATAATATCTTATGCGTCATTCTTTAAGATATACTGGTTTTCTTCTGTTATGGCATCTTGCCATACCGGTTCTCTTGTTGCTTCTCTAAGACAAGGAGTCTTAGCATCAATGAAGTGGCTCATGACTGAAGGATAGCTCGAAAATCTCTTTTGTTTTCTCGGAATGTGTCTTGAGAGGCTTGTATGTTTCTCTGCCTCTTGCAGAGTGAGTCTAGGTAGGCATTTTATGCCTTACTGCAATATTTCTGAACATATCAACTAGAGATCCTGGATAACCTGGAGTAATGTCTATCTCCATCTGAATTGTTGAAGGGGGAGAAGGTATTATCTTTGAAGATTCATTGTATCCTTTCTTCCAAGTCTTCCTTCACTCAAGATGACAAGTGCTTTCTTCAACCTGTCTTTTCTACTAGGACAATATGCTATCTTGACAGAATAAACTCTATGATCTCACTTTAATCCATCTAATACCTTGACTTTAATTTTGACCAAAGGTTAGTATGATGGTCATAGCTTCAACATGCAACCTAGATCAAAATAATGTCATAACAAATAGATGCATATCAGAATAATCAAACCTGGGTTGCATTATTCCTCTGAGATGTGTTGGATCTTGAGATCATACTGGATCTATGTAGAGATCCTTCTCACATAAATACCCTTTAAAGATGCTTGATTTAAACATATGGCAATTACATACATCATTAGCATTTGGGTGGTGGCACCAGCTCGGTACTTGGCCGGGAATCATTACCAACTCTTAAGAACTTCAAGATTATTTTTTAGCCTAGTACTTCTGGTGATACTTCAAGCCCGATCTTGAAGTTGCAAGCTGCAATAGGGTTTTATGAGGAAACCCTAATTTTCAAACTTCAAAATTTTAAATTCTAATCCGGGGGCTAGATGCACCTTTGAGTTATTCTGTTATGCTAGATGCGATTCAGTTTCCTAAAATTCAAATTTTGCCCCCCTCAAACTTGACCAACAAAATTATGGACTAGTACTTCTAGTACTCTGGTTTTCTTGTACTTATGGTTTTCTAGTACTTCTAGTTTTAAGTGCTTGGTGAAAACTAGGGTTTCCTCCGAGTTCTATCCATTGAAAGGTCTTATTTGAAGGTGCCAAAGAGTTCCTTGGGCTAGAAGCACTTTTTCTATGGAGCTTTGGGCTAAAATTCTGTTCAATAAAAAAGCCTAATGAGCCTTATTGCTCTGACAATAGTGGCCCGTTTTCCTTTTTCTTGTGAAGATGTTTATTGCATGGGTTTAACAAATTCTATGCTGCGATACCATGTTGATTTTTTCGCAAAGCATTAGGTTAAAGCATGCTTGGTTGTTTGAATTTCATCATGTCTTAACCATAAACAAGAATATTGCGACAACCAAGATCACAAGAAAACACCATGCTTGTTATCATACGGTGGTTTGTAGGAAGGGTTTTTGATAGCTTGAGTCAAGGCTTTGAAGCCCAGAGTAGCGAGGCTTACACCAATCACCTAGATGGGGAGCTCTCTTTCTATTTAGGAGGAGTAGTCCAAGGGAGACGTCCCCAAACAATCTGGGTAAATGAAAGGCTAAAAGGTAAAGGACCAAGTCAAAAAAAGTTCCCCTTTCACATGCTGCCCGAATGAGATAATCAAGGAGAAATATCCACTGATGATGCCACTGTTTGCGAGACAAGACAGAAAAACTAGAATATGTGCTGCAGTGGGTTAGTACTTCCCTTAAAATCAATGACTATCCTTCAATATATATATAAGCACATGATCAATGCTATTATTGAAGCCGAGTCAATGATGGCTAAATAAACGAGGATTAATATCACTTCTTCAATAAAGCAGAGCATTTCGTGTTTAAATTCAATCCTTGTATCACATATCAATCACGATAAATACTTCAAATTTGGCTCATATATAATGTTGTTGCGTCCTAGTATTGTTGTTGAAAACTACACTGGGTATGGCGTCGGCCTTAATCAATAGATCAAAAGAGACAAAGAGCAAAACGTTTTTATTTAAATAAAACTACAAGTGTAATCAATAGCTCAATGTCCGATCAAGATAGGTGAAAAATGTCACAGCGTTGTAAGCATATACAAGAAATCCAAGGGTATGGCGTCACCTATGTAAGAATTTTGTTGTCTGCGGGTTAGCTAGCCAAGGATTGGCTTGTTTTGACAAATTTAACCAACAAAATGCAATAAAACTCCACGGCTATGATAAGGGACTAGGCCGCACCTTTCTATCAAACAAAAGTTAAAATCAGTAGGACGTCACCTTATTAGGGTTGGTTTCAAAACTAGCTAGGGTTAGGCACTAGGTTAGTTAGGTTTTGTTCAAGGTAGTTTAAGAAAAGAGATTTAAGGCATAACAAGCTCAATAGGTTTCTAGACTAGTGCCTTGGGTTAATGAGGTGCCGGTGGGGCCCAATATGGTTTTAGGAGGCTCAAACTTAAAGAGACAAAGGAAACTAGGGTTTGATGAATTGTTGCTATGTAGAAGACCCACAAACCCTAAACCCTAATGAGAAAAGATTTACCTAGGTGTGGCTAAAGCTGGGCCTAGAGCTCTCTCTCCTCTACCTAAGACTTGCTTGGCAAAACAACTAGCTTAGGCACAAACCCTGCATTTTGAAAGAGTGTTGCTTCATGCAAGAGCTTTCCAAACCTAGAAGTAAACCCCTGGGGTGTAAACTCAATTGGGCTGGGGCGCCTTCTTTTTCTTCAATTTGTAAAACTAACACAAGACAGGGAATCTAGTGCTATGGCTAGGCTAAACTCCTTCAAATCAAATGGCTAATCTGGATTCTGGGGACATGGAAACCCACAGCCTACTTGTGTGTTTGGCTCCCTAGGGTTTCAAGGATTAAGCTAATACAACAAGATGACAATAAATGCAAATGGTAAACAACAACCATTCATTCCATGAAGTTTTGATGAAAAACACTTGCAAGATCATGAAAGCAAAATCAAAGCCTAGTTGTAAACCTTCCAATGAATGAGCACCACTTGCCAAACAATAGCCTTCCAAAGAGTTCCGCCTCACTCCAAAGAGATAGAAAACCGAGAACAAAGACTAGAAGTGTCACTCTCACAAGAGCAAGTTATGTTATGATAAAATGAAGAGGCAGCGTCCTCTATTTATATGATACTTTGACCTTTAATTTACAAATAGGTCAATAAAATAGCCGACAGGCTAACATTACAATATCTTAATCATTTGTCGCTTTTACATGTGCTAGTACCCAAGAAATGAGCTAATAATGAGGCCGTCGGGCCCCTAAAGGGGAGGCGTTGGCCTGATGGGGCATAAACATCATCCAGTAAGCAAAACGTTGCCCCTCACGGGGCTCACACCCAACGCCACCGCGTGCCAAAGAGAAGCCCGACCTGTGCCACATGCTCGAGAAATCGTCCCAGCTGCCCTGGTGATCCTGATCATCAAGGTCAACGTCCCATGCAGCCAGGGGTTGATCCCCATGAAGCTAGGTCTGCCTTAAAAGCGTCCCAATGAGAGCGTCCTTCTTCTTCTGTGCAAGGGCTCGTCATAACCATCTGCCCTCCCCGCCCATCCAAATCCGCCGTTGGGCTCTTCCATTATGGAGGTCCGAACTAATCATGTCTCCCCATGTGCACCGATCCTCGGTACCTGTCCCGCCCGAGGCATGGTCCTGCACATCATAGACTATGCCCTCCATGGGCTCTCAGTCCTAGACATCATAGCAATGTAAATCACATATCGTGTAGAGAATTATCAAATATGCATAACATCCTAACAAATCTTCACAAGAGCTCAAAGACATTACCACGGACCCACGCGAAGCTAGGAAAACCAAAGGGGGCAACCTATTGGGCTAATACCCACAAGAAATGGAAGAAAGTTTCCTCAAGGGTCATTCAAAACCATGTATAGTGATGTGATGTGGCTTTAGGGATGTCTAGTCATGTCGGACCTAGAGGCGGTGTAGATGCAGTAGGTGCCTTTGTAGGAGGTGAGTTGTACGATCATGGATGCATTTTTCAAAGCCCTTATTGCCTTATCTTTTTCTTTATTTGCATTTTTACTACAAGCCTTGTGAAGGGGACAGCGCCTTGGCTTGGTGGCTGAAGGCGGCTTGACGTTACTTATAGTATCTTAGCGAGAAATGGAGAGGTTTGGCTCGTGGGAATCCCAACTTCAACTGGCCATGCAACCAAGGTCAGCGCCACAGTTTGACCCGGTTGGTGGAAATTTCATACTGTTAGATACCTATGACATAATGGGCTGGCTCGTGAGACCTCCCATCCTCTTAAGTAAGGTCTTGCATTTATTTATTTATCATTTTCTTAGGGTCCCTGGAGTTTCTTATCGAGGCTTTTTATTGCCTTCTCGGGGAAACAAAAGGGACCCGAAGAAGCATCTCTAGGTTTTCTTTCCTTTGGCTTTTATCTTTTTTCAGTTGCTTTTACCTTCTGGGTATTTAGTCCCTTCTTCCCACAATACAAAGTTTGCCCTGGAAGGTCATCCTAATTGTCAGACTAGGGGAATGGGATGAATGGCTGAGGGGGTTTTAAGATGTAAGAGTGATAATATGGTGGGGCCGGACTGATGGTTCTGCAAAACCCCTTTTGGTGGCTAAGCAAAACCCATGAATACCAACTTGCCAAGCTACCCCATCAATTACCCCAACAATGGTCAAATTGGATTGAGTGTAGATCAAGCGGTTATTTGAGATGAAGAAGAGATCTGAAAATGCATACATAAGAAGGTTATAATGATCAAATATGGCGCCACCATGATACCTCGGACCGATTACCTCCATGAAGCAGAGCCTTTTTGATGCAAGCCAGGCGTTAGTGATGGAAGTGATGCTGGCGGCCGGGACAAGTGCATTTGAAAGGTGGGCCCTCAGGGCCATGCTCAAGTCAATCGCTTGGTACTGCTGACAGGACAAGTCTGGCTGAGGAGAAGAAAAGGTGGGCCCTCAAGGGCCATGCTCAAGTCAATCTGCTCTCGTACTCCATGTCTAGGACCATGTGGGCCTCGAGACATGATCTCCTGGTTATCCCTAGATATCGGGGATAACAATGCTCAAGAACACAAGAAGTATCTTGGGAAACCCTTCTCAACAAGGGAAGAAAACCCAGCCAAATCCTTTGCTATATTCTTCAAGAGAAAGAACTTTCACCACCAAGAATGACTTAGCACAAAAGAGGGTGCTTAAGCCTTAGAAACCCTAGCGCCCAAGAGAGGTGCGCACCTTTGCCAAAGTGAAGTACTTGCTGAAATTTCCAAAACACACAAGAAGGATATGATTCTACAATGGAGAATATTCTCCTACTTATATTAGACTTTGACCAATTAACAAGGGCGTCTATTGGCACAATAGGGCCAACCTCTCTAAGTCAAATATACTTTTTATTATATTTATAAATTATTATAATTAATATTAATATTAATTATCTTTTACATTAATTATTAATCACTTTAAGGGGGGGCCGACATGTACCCTTTACATAACAATTAGGGTTACAAGTAGGTCTGACTCTTGAACAATATATATAACAAAGGATCTCATACACCCACTAGTGCTCATTCACTAGGGGCACATCCATAGGGATGTCATAGATCTGATTCACTGCATTACACAAATGAACCAGATCTTCACACGTTCATCTGTGCTCATCAAAAGGCGCGTCCACTCTACAGATCTGCTTTCCCACTGCCACCGACAGGAGAATCATCTGGAGTTTTCTCGTCAACTCTGCTACTCAAAGGAGGCCATCACATCAGCTTCATTTATATTCACATGACGATGTGCCCAACACTTTTGGGATTTCCCACGTTCACCTTGTGCTCAACCACAGGCATGTCCTAACTCAGCAGATCGCTTTTCCACCGGATAATCATCTGGAGTTATTCTCACTCACGTCATGGAAGAGGTCATCTCTACGTTCCTAGCTCTGTCCCAGGCTGGAACCACGAACCCTTCTTAGGGGCTTTCTCTCAGGTTTGTAAGCTGAGAGAAAGGCTTCACATAGCTGCTATGTTCCACATCTTACAGGTTTCTAAGCTGGAGGATGTCTCCCACAACTGCATTCATCAACACTAAGTCCCCCTTAGGTTTTTTTAATTTTTTCAGTTAATTAAAAATTTTCCGTAAAACGGAATATTTTAATTGTAAAGTGAAGTTGTAATAAAAAAGTGGTACTAGGAGGCTTCATATGCCTTGGGGGTACTCATTGTTGGACCTAGAAAACCCACATTACCTAAGTACCCACTTTGGTGAGTGGAATTAGTGATTTTAATCACTTAAAAGTTAATTTTACTCACAAAACACAAAAAATACATGAAAAATCAGCAAATGTTATTTCTTGGGAAACATGTCGAAAACATGTTTTAACATGTTTGAAGTCAAATAAAGCTTAAAAGGCTATGTGTCAACTAAAGGTGAGTTCCTATTGGTTGAAGAGTGAGTTAGATGGCCCCCTTAATTGTTTAGAGCATGTGGGCAAAGAAGAGGTGCGCCCCTCTTGAGAGGTGGCGCATTCTTAGAGAGAGCAGCCTACCTCTTGAGAGGTGGCACCCCTCTATCCTCTTCCTCCTCTCCACTTGTCATCATTTTGAGTTAAGGGAGAGGTGGCAGCCATTACCTCAACACTTGGCCACCTCCCTCTCACATGTGGTGCACCCTCCTCTCTTGGGATTGTCACCCTCTTGCTATTTATACAAGCACTCTCTCCATTGTAAGCTAGTTGGAGTTGGAGAGTCTTGCCTGTGGTTGTATACTATTGTAATACTTTTATTTAGAATAAAGAGACTTTGGAGGTCAAGAAGGTATGTTATACATGTGTGTGGATGCTTGATGTCATTTGTGCTTAATCTTATAGGTAATACCTGCCTAATTTCTTCATTTGATTTGTTAATTTGGTCTTTTGTAGGGTGTTATCACTCTATAGGAAAGGATTTATCTAGATTGTTGTTAATCCTATTTTTCATTTACATTTAGATGCTTTGATTTGTATGCATGTTTCGGTTAACTAACATACTCTTCAAGTCTCTTTTGTAGGTGACGCCAATTTTTGTTAACAAATTTTATTGCAAGATTTTAAAGCTTACAGGTTCTCATAGCTTGGAGTGGTGATGGAACTTGGTTGTTGCTTCACAATTTCAAGGATCTAAAGACTTAGTCCCTCCTTAATTCATCTAAAGACTCTATTGCCCAAGGGTTCCAAGGCTACAAGTTTCTTCCTTCTCTCTTTCTCAAAAGAAACTCTATTTTTTTTGTTTGCTTGGCTGTATGCAAGTAGTTAGATCTTTCATTTTAAATTCTGAATATCTAAGTTTGCATGCATAAGATAAACTAGATATAAGTTTGTACCTTCAAGTTTCATCTAATGCTTATTAGATCTAGCATAGGAAAAGTCTCATTTTAGCATGTTTTTCTTTCAAAAATTTTAGAAATTAAAAGGTAATTCTTTTCTAAAGGCTTTCACTTGCATATTTGGCAAATGAAGTGCATTTATATTGTTGTTTTAAAACAGCAAACAAAGACCCTAAGGAGACAAGCTTTTTAGCTTGTTCTTCTTAGTTCATTTTGTTCAATTTACACTAGTTTTACTTAGTCATTTTGGGGCTTTCCTACTAATAACCAAAGACACTTCCAAAATGTTTTTGGCCATCTTCTGTCTTTGTTTGCTTGATGTTTTGTGCAGGTTTGCGAACAGATAAGAGAAAATTATGTCCATTTTGGGCGGATTTGGAGCATCTGGAACCCCCAGGAGCACCCCTTTCTTCAATAAACACTTGTAAAACATTGTAAAGACTTGTGACCACCCTAATGAGTTGTCACATGTCACTCTAATAAAGAGTTGTGTAATTTCATTAATAAAATCAGTGGGGCTACAAGCTCCCACTTTTCATCCCCCCTACGGGGAACGGTGTTTTGGTGATTGTTTCATTTAATGCAATTTTAGCTTAGAATCAATTTTCACACCTAAGTATAAGTTAAAATTAATCTTTCAATTCATCACAAAGCACTACAATCATCACATAGATTAGATTTCAATTTGGAAAGTAATACTTTAATTGCTAGTTTAGATTTCCTTTCAGCAATTTTCTTTCTTGTTTAAAATAAACAACTCCCCTCAGCTCCCAGTGTTGTTCCTAACCCTTCCAATTGCGAGTTTGTCTCGATCTTCTGGGAGTAAGTTTCATACACGTTGGGCTAGTCAGTGGTGATAGATTAATAGGGAAATCCTTAAGAAACTTTGTTTTAGTGAAAACGTAAGAGTTTGTGTAAGATATCTGGCGGGAACTTTCAAATCTAGGTTCTCCCAATCGAATCTCCCACATTCTCTTGGGCTTGTGTGCAAAATCAAAAGGACCTCCCCGTTGAATATTCAGCAAGCTCAACCTCCACTTTAGGGATGTTCTCTGAAGGGCCAAATCTAATTTAGTTCAAACACTTTATTTTCCTGCAAATAAAATTTACCTCATTAACCTACTATCAATAAATCTAATAAAATACGCGATCTACACTACCCACGATACTTTTAAGGCACTGGTCTCACTTTTACATTTACACAGTCATTTGCTTCAAGCACTTTACTTTCAGTCATTTACTTTGAAGCATTTAATAATTTACTTGCATCTATTGTTATCTTAAGTATCCTTTTATGCAAGTACATCTTATGTATCTTATGGTTGTTGATTGATGTATGCTTTAGAATAGATTTACTTCATATATTGGTTAATGCAATAAATTCCTAGAATACTAGTTGCTTAGATTCAGTTTAAGCCTTAGATTATTTTATTAGGGACTACCCCCCTTGGCTTTGCTAGGAGTTGGCCTAAACGGAGGAGTTGAGGATTAGGTGATAACATCTTAACTCTAACTTGCTCCCAAGGACACCGAGTGGATTGAAGATTTCTTCCACGTTTCTCAGGTGTGTATAAAGACGGCAACAAGACCCATGGTGATTTACTGTGACAATCAGAGTTGCATCAAACTCTCTGAGAATCCAATTTTTCATGACAGGTCTAAACACATCGAGATTATATATCGCTTCATCTGGGACTATGTTCAAAGAGGAGCAGTTGAGCTACAATTTGTATCCATTGATGCGCAGGTAGCGGACATCCTCACTAAAGCTTTGGGGAGAGACAAGTTTATACCTTTCAGAGATAAGCTGGGGTGGGGAGGAACACTTTCCTCGGTAAGAGGGAGTATTAAATTAATTAAAAAGTACCAAGGACAAGTGTTTCTCATCACCTAGGTGCCTAGGGGTGAGAAAGTGTCCAATGTGGTCCCTAGTGAATTAATTTCATGTGATGTGAAATTAAAAGTAACTTTATGATAAGTTAATGAAGTAGGTGAATAAAGGGTCTCTTAATCACCATTGTTGATTTGATCTAATCTCCACCGTTAGATCAAATGACTCTTCAACTTCCCTCATTGAGTTGAATTAGGGAAAGAAGGAGCCCCTCATTTTGGTACTTCTTCATGAGTTTTGGAGTGTAAGAGAGAGAGAGTCGAGCTGATAAAGAGAAGTACATTTGCAGACAAGAGCACGCATCCCAAGGCTATTTCTGGCAAACAAATCGAGGAGAGAAAGTACAGTAGTGTATTGAAACCGTACTATATGGATTCTGGGCAGACCGTACAGCTGTAACTTGGCACAAAAATCAAGGAAGTGGACTATATGATTTTTTGGGTGAGAATGGCATGAAAATCGAGGCAACTTAGTCACAACTTTCTGAAAAATTATCTCAGCAAGAAGGCACAAATTTTGAGGTAGATCATATAGCATTTAATGTTGTGACATCCGTACTGTGTATGGATTTCTGGGCACAAAAATGAAGTAGGTGAATAAAGGGTCTCTTAATCACCATTGTTGATTTGATCTAATCTCCACCATTAGATCAAATGACTCTTCAACTTCCCTCATTGAGTCRAATTAGGGAAAGAAGGAGCCCCTCATTTTGGTACTTCTTCATGAGTTTTGGAGTGTAAGAGAGAGAGAGTCGAGCTGATAAAGAGAAGTACATTTGCAGACAAGAGCACGCATCCCAAGGCTATTTCTGGCAAACAAATCGAGGAGAGAAAGTACAGTAGTGTATTGAAACCGTACTATATGGATTCTGGGCAGACCGTACAGCTGTAACTTGGCACAAAAATCAAGGAAGTGGACTATATGATTTTTTGGGTGAGAATGGCATGAAAATCGAGGCAACTTAGTCACAACTTTCTGAAAAATTATCTCAGCAAGAAGGCACAAATTTTGAGGTAGATCATATAGCATTTAATGTTGTGACATCCGTACTGTGTATGGATTTCTGGGCACAAAAATTGAGGAGCTTGTGGCACAGTTTTCTAGGTTGTGTGGGCACAAAAATCCAGATAAGTTTGTGTAATTAATTGTTGAAGATAACTATTGTAACAAAATCTTTCTCAGAGCTCTAAATAATAATAAAATCCCCTCTCACTGGTTTTCCCCTTGTGGGTTTTGCCAGGGACTAAGTTTGACCAAAAAATCTGTGTGTACATTTTCTGGCTGTGTTTTATTTCTGGTTAAATTGTTGTAGCAGACTTCATGTGTTTCATTTTATGAGCCATTATTTTCTGCTAACTAATTTGCAGCCGAAACTTGCAATGTAGGTTGGTCATTAAACTATGTTGTCTCATTGAGACTTGAAACCGAGTTGGGGTCTGAAATTTCTACATGGTATCAGAGCTGGAAAGTGGGAAAGAGCAGAAATATATCAGCCACAGAGAACAACGATTTTGTTGAGAAGAGGAAGTAATTCACCAGGCAGAAATTTGTCGGCTTGTGTTTCAGTTGTGAGGGTCAATGGCCACCGGTTTGAGGGCTGAGGATAGGTTGTATGGAGCTACTAATTTCAGCTCATGGAAGGAGAGGATTGTGTTGCTTCTGCGGGAGTGTGAGTTGTGAGATATTGTAGAGAACTCACAAACGAATAATGTGATGGTGCCTACGGATGCTACTCTTTGGGCCGCCTACACCAAAAAGAACATTAAGAATAAAAGAATTATCCTTGATTCCACATGTGACCGGGAAGTCCAATGCCTATGAGATGTGGGAATCCTTAACCAAACTTTACCAGAGTTCCAATGAAAATATGAAAATAGTATTGAGGGAAAAACTGAAGAGCATTCAAATGACCAAGATTGAAAATGTTGCCATCTATCTTACCAAGCTAACTCAGATGAGGGATGAGCTTCTTGTTGTTGGGTAGGTTGTTGTTGACAGTGAACTAGTGAGTACTGCTTTGAATGGGGTGACCAAACAATGGGCCATCTTTGTCGAGGGCATTGTGGCAAGGGAAAATCTTCCCAAGTGGGACCGTCTTTGGGATGACTTCATTCAAGAGGAAACTCAAAGGGGATATGTGCATTGCAGTTCATCTACTGGTAATGAAGAGGGGAATGTGGCACTTGCAGCTAAAGGCAAGAACAAGTCCAAGAAGGGTTCCAAGGGAGGGAACAAGCAGAAGGGTGTAGGGAAGAAGAACATGAGCAAAGTCAAGTGCTTTACATGTCACAAGTTTGGACACTATGTTGGACAATGTCCTAATAAGAAGAAGAAGCAAGTTGCAGCTTCAGCGGATGTGGAGGAGTTTACCCACAAGTTCAAGAAGCAGTATTCATTGTTGGTGTGTCTTTCCTCTAGAGCATCATCTACCAATATTTGGTACATTGATAGCGGTGCCTCCCGCTATATGACAGGTGTTCGTGAGTATTTCACAGATCTTACTGAGATTGGAGATCTTGAGGTGGTGCTTGGAGATGACTCAGTGGTCAAGGCAGCTGGTAGTGGGACAGTATCATTTCAGAGGGAGTCTCTACCTCCCATGTTGTTGAGAGATGTCCTATATGTTCTGGACTTGAAGAAGAACTCGATGTTAGTTTCTACTATTGAGGATGGGGGACATGAGATATTGTTCTATGATGGGCATGTATTCTTGTATCCTAAGGGATCCAGTGTCACTTCAGCCAAAGTGAATGGGATCCGGCATGAGAAGTTGTACAAGCTCATGTTTCAGCCTGCTAGAGCATTGATGCATAGTACCACTAGCAGTGACCTTTGCGATTTATGGCATAGGAGGATGGCCCATTTGCACCATGGGGCTCTGAGGATATTGAGAGAGATTGTGACTGGAGTGCCAAAGTTCAATACAGAGCACCAGGAGGTGTGCAAGGGGTGTGCTCTTGGGAAGTACACCAAGACTACTTTTCCAAGCAATGACAACAGAGTAGCTAGTATTCTTGATCTGATTCATACTAATGTATGTGGTCCTATGTCTTCTGTTTCTTTGAGTGGATTTTTGTATTATGTCACGTTCATTGATGACTTCTCTCAGAAGTCTTGGATTTTCTTCATGGATACCAAAGGACAAGTCTTCCAGCGATTCCAAGAGTTCAAAGCTCTTGTGAAGAACCAAACTGGGAAGAAAATCAAAGTGTTGAGATCTGACAATGGGGGTGAGTATACCTCCAATGAGTTCAGTGACTTTTGTGCTAGGGAGGACATTCAGAGAGAAATGACAATTCCTTACAACCCACATCAGGAATGGGTTTGTTGAGAGGAAGAACAGGCAGGGATGATTTTAAGGATGGAAATTTATTTTAAAATGTAGAAACCTCGGCGAATCTTACTAATCCTTCATATGCCAACTATAAATGTTTGGCAATATTTTTGTAAAAAATCCAAATTTCTAAGGATTTTATATAGTTTTTATAAAATTTTGGCGATTTTTAAGGTAAAATAATTTTATGCTATAGAATTTGGGCGAATCATTTTTAAAATAGCGAATCTCTTTTTTGGAAAAACCATGGAAAATTAGCCCATGAGCGAAATTTAGCCCCTAAAATCATCCATGAGAACAGGGCCATTGTTGGGGCTGCAAGAGCCATGTTACAARATCAGGGGCTACCACTTTTTCTTTGGGTTGACACTTGCAACACTACAGTTTATCTGCATAACAGGAGTCCACACAGGGTCTTGGGGGATAAGACTCCTGAGGAGGCTTTCTCTGGGAAGAAGCCTGAGGTTGGGCACTTTAGGATTTTTGGGTGCCTTACCTATTCACATGTTCCTTCTAAGAAGAGGACAAAGCTAGAACCCACGACAGAGAAGGGCATCTTTGTTGAGTATAGCGAGACCTCAAAGGCTCATGCATATACATCCCCTCTTTAAGGAAGACAGTTGCGTGACGGGATGTGAGATTTGAGGAGGACAGAGCCTTTTAGAGGTCACGAGATATGGATCAGGGGGAGCAATCAACCACTCGGACTCAGGTGAGTCATTCACAGAGCATAGTGACACAGAGTTCAGAACCACCTGCTTCAGGGATGCCTGGTCCACAAGTGAAAGGGTCACAGATTACTGGTCCTCGGGTTACCGGTTCACATGGTACTATTTCTCAGTCTACTGGTTTTCACACGACCTCAGGATCATCTTTAGGTACACAATCTTCATATGGTGGGATTGAGGAGGGTGAGTCCCCTCCACATGGTGCTACTTCAGAGAAGACGAAGCCCAAGTGGCTTCAAGACACTTTGAAGGAGGCGCAAGGATCTATGGGGAATCCCAGGCAGGCTGTGAGGGAGAGTAAACCTCCTGAGAGGTTTTGCAACTATCTTGCAATAGTGAGTAGCATCAGAGTCTGAGCCTTCCACTTTTGAGGAGGAAGCAAGTCAGCATGTCTGGAAGGATGCCATGGTGGAAGAGTACAATTCCATCATGAAGAATGATGTTTGGGAGGTGGTTCCGAGACCTAAGGGGAATTCACTGGTGACTTCCAGGTGGCTCTACAAAATCAAGTATGCTACTGATGGCAGCATTGAGAAGTTCAAAGCTCGGTTTGTAGCTCGGGGGTTCTCACAGGTAGAGGGAGTTGACTATGATGAGACCTTCACTCCGGTTGCAAGATATACCTCGATTAGGGCAGTGATCTCCATTGCAGCAGAGATGGGTTGGAAGATCCATTAGATGGATGTGAAGCCTTGTTTTAAAAATCGGTGAACCGGAAGTAGAACCGGTCGGTTTTACTGATTTGATGGTCGACCGGTTCAAACCGGCCAATAAACCGAACCAGTAGGCCGGTTTATGACCAAACCGGTCGGTTTGGTCCCTAAAACCTAAAACCCCCTAAAACCTAAAACCTAAGTAATAGAGAAGTACTTGGTTCATTTTTTCTCATGCAAGTTGGAGTTGTGAGGTGTTTTGGTGTGTAGCTAAGGGCTATTTTGCCTTACTAATGTTATTTAAAGAGGTCCCCACACCCTCCATTTCACCTACCCTAGTAATTAATGGTAAGTAAAAGTGACATTCTCCTTTATCTTTCATTTTTATCCTTTTACATAAATTTTTAACATTGCCATTAATTGTTTCAGGATGTTTGAGAGTGGTCCCAACCTCATTGGACTTCATATGGAGAAAGTAGAATTTTAGGTCCCATTCAAAATTCAACAAACTTAACAGTTTTTAGGATTTCAAGATTGGCAAAATTGCAATGTTTCCACTAGATTCTATCATGTATGAGGGTATGGAACTGACATTTAATCAAGAGAACCAAGCCCTTTATGTACCTCGATGTTGGTGGCATTGATTGTTTAATTCTTTTGTCACGTTCCTAGTAAAAATGTACCCTTCACTCAAGTATAAACTCTTCTATTGAAATCTTCTCTTTGTCGTCGTGTCGAGTGACTTAGTAGTGTATGTGCACACCAACCTCTGTCTTATATACAGGCAGAGAGAAGAGTGGTTGAAGGGAAAGACAAAGATGTGGGATGTGTTTTCTGATGATATGGGTTTGAACAACAGTGTTGAGTTGGCATTAGCCAACTTGGATCTTAA
>SNQJ01S0005619.1:366803-416533 GCA_010110895.2 Picea sitchensis
CATATGTGTTCTGAGTTGTTCTCTTCAAGCTGTTAATATCTTGTATAAGATCCATCTCATATATGCTTTACCTCTAATTAAACTCCAAATCTAAGTTGTTTTGGTTTTGAAATTTAAAAGAGTTCTCTATTTTTGCAATTTTACCCAAATTCTAACACTTCCAGACTCCATATCCCCTTTGGAATATTTGACACTAGTCTTTCCCCATAAACCACCTTTAAAATCACCTTTATAAACTCATTAAAAATCTGTTTTAATAAAGCAAATCTTCACTTCACCCAAGCCTGGAGTTGCCAAAGCTTTGGTAATCCTAGTCCTAGTGACAACCACCTTCTACCAGACGAGAGCTGGTATTAAGTGAGAAGAGGGATTGTTGAGATGACAATGACAGCCCTCTTTAGTTACCTTTAGGCTTGCAACCACTCTTTGGACTTTGGAGCTCAAGTGCAAGATTTATCGGTAACAGGTCCAATGTTTAACATTAGAGCTGTGTGATTAACATCATCAGCAAAATCACTTTCAGGCCAAGATGATGTGAGATATGATGTCCATGTTCCAAAACTTAATGGGACAAGAGCAGCAGTTTCTTTCCTAGCAATCACAAATGGTTGGAAAACATGAGGTTTACAATCAGACGGTCACACCTATAACATTTTTTACCCACAAGCACCAACATCTACTAGTTAATGGACATCACTGCTTTGGCAACAATGCCCATAACTACTAAACCTCTTGCACATGTCCATGCTCAACATCTTGCTCCAGCATCCTTTGTCTCGATTGATTATACTCGTCAGAGAGTAACCCTACTACGAATCACCACAAGCATGAGGAATCTCATGAGCAAAATCAACCTCAACTACAACTCATTCTTGTGCCTACAATCTTCCGAAAACGCATGTCATTTCAGGTAGCCCATATAGTTAAGAGTCAAGACATGCCAAAGTATTCCAACTCCACCGCACAACAAGACTTTAGTAGTGGGAATTCATCCAGAACTTGTCTTCACACCATTCTTTCATATCTTTTTGCCTTCAATGGACATCTCTCCTTTTGTCAATTCAGGGTTTCTCTCATAATATTCTACTACCTGGACAGTCCAAGCTTCCCACCAGTTCTTCTTTGGGCCAACAGACTTTGTTGGGTTTCCTTCATTCAGCCTCAGATGTTAGGAGAGATGGGTCTACTCCATAGACCTTTGAGCACCTGGATCTTCTCCGCCTGTGCATCTTCGCCCCGCTGTGGGGTTTGGGACTTGTGGCTGCGGTTGAAAGCTCCTCATACTTCAACCCAGCTCACATTATCTACGTTTTTGTATCTTACTTCATGCACTTTATTCCTTTATAGGAGACCGTTTGGTAGTCCTGCATTATAAGAATATCATTTTACCCATCAGTCCCTTTGACCTACTTTTGTGGTCATTAGTTGGACATTAATTAAATTATCTTATCTTATCTAAAGTCTAAACATTCGGAGTTTCTCATGAGTAAGCTATGCACTTAAGCAAGGAGGACTTCCACCTCCAAACAATCTTCCAAATCATTATGTTGCTTCATACAAGGACTTAATCAACTCCTTGCTTCTACATGCACTAGCTACAGAGAAAATAAGGTTACAGTGTACACCCTTCACAGTCCATAACTATTTATGTAGTTCTTTTATAGTGTGTAACAGCTGGGATTGAGCCCACCACAGCACCTACCATGTCAATAAGAAACAAATAATAATAATAATAAATACTAAAAATATAGGTGTTTCATCCCATTTTTAGGCTAGAAATGACTACAAAAATCAGGGAACCTCTAGGAAATTTTTCCCAGACAGTTCTTTATCCCGGAATATGGTCGACATGAATTCACTACCTAGAGAGGACGTTTGAGGTGTGTTTCCCATCCCAAAATGTTCCAGGCAAGAAATGCCACTTACTTGGGCATTCCCTACAACATAGGCAAGAACCCTAGCCACTAGCACAACCACAAATATGTTTGATATACACTGATAGGTGTATATCACACCATATCATATTTTCCATTTGTATTGCCCTCTCAATTTCTTCTGCTTTCAAAACTCTCTCATGGGATGTTGTTGAAACTTAGCATAGTGAACATGTGTGAAAATGTATTATATTTCTCCTCTTCTATTTTATACTTAATCCTTATCTCTTTTGGGTGACTTAGTACACCCACTTTATTATATTTTATTGGAGACTGTTAGAATTCGAAGTGCACCCAGACCGGTGCACACACACCTCAGGTCTGGTCTAGGACCTAGGTTCTCAACAGCATACACAAAATACAATTCTAACTGTGAACATAAACACACTGAGATGCCTAACAACTTAGCACAGAGGAAAATAAACTAGCAATTGGATCATACACAAGTACACAGGAAATTTAATGCCCACGATAACTTGTTCTTAAAGCCAGAACAATGAGCTCCCGTACCAGGGACAATGCCCTAAATTTAAATAAAGGAAAGATACCAAAACCACTTACAAGACCACTGCAGAAACCCTCCTGGTTTCCATGTCCAAATCTGCTGCACTGAGGCTGAGGGTTAGAGCATCCACTGCCCCTCCAAACCCTCCACTGCTTCATCTGGTTGCTGGTCACTTGAATAGGTTTCTCCTGTTCCCTTTTTACCAGCCCTCCGCTGTCTTTAAACTGCTGACTATGTCAGCCCTAGGAGCAGCCCCAAAACCTGCTATTTTGCTGACTATAAAAGCTCCACAATGCTGCCTCAAGACTGTTGTAACAGCCCTTACAGGACTGTCCTAAAAGTTCTGTAACAGCCCTTCTCTTTGGTTGTTGGTTGCCTCAGAAGCTGTCTTACAGGCCTGCAACTGTCTACTAAGGCTGTGGCTGCTCCTCCTCTGACAGGCCAAGTCTCCCACAGGTCTGTGGCTGCCTCCTTGGCTGGCCGAATCCTCCCACGGACCTGTTGCCTCCTTTCTCTGCTGGCCGAGCCTCTAAGGCACCTGCAGTTGCCCTTTTCCTTGCCCAGCACACCTATGGCCCCACAAAACAGTCCCCCAAACCTGCGGCTGCTCTCTTTCATGAGACCGAGCCACCAGAGGGCAGGCCGAGCCTCTTTCTAGGCCTGCGGCTCCCCTTTCTCACTAGGTCGAGCTTCCTCTAGGACCTGCAGCTGCCCACCTAGCCTTGGACTGCCCTACTCGGCCCATCTCTGGCTGGAACCTGCCCAAAACAGTCATAGAACAGCAGACCCGAGGCCTAACTCGGCCCTCCTCATGGGCCATGGCTGGCTGAGGTCACCACACTTCTCCACAAGAATGAATGGTCACATCCATCCTAAATCTCCTTTATATACAACTCAAAAGGGTGAGTAAAAGCCCCAAGTCACCTCAACATTAAATTAGACTTTATATGTGGGTGTAAAGCCCCTACACAAGCCCATGAAGCCCCGGCTCCATTCCAAGGGCGTTTTCTCCGAAACGAAAGTGCAACATGGTGCCAACGATGATTCCCACATGCCCGACACCAAGGCCTCTTGTGGGAATACCTCCCAAAGCTACAAAACATCAACAGAGACATGGTCAAACTTGATCACTCTTCCACAAATTTGTATTCTATATCTATTATATATTTCTTAAGACAAATGAGTGTGCAAATATGTGTACCGGCGATCTGCTCTCATACTTTGCATACTTTCTCTCTTGTGTTTTTTCGTGTGATAATCTTTGTTCTAATGTTGGTGTTGTGCCCATATCAAATGTTGTCCACCAAAACTATGTTGCCAAGCATAACTAACGCATACAGTCTACAAATGTAAAATGGATGCACCTATAAACAAAATGACTTTAATAAAACAATTTTAGGAAAGGATGTTGTAATTGTGGAAATCGTAGGTAATGGTGGAAATTGTTCTCATCTAATGGTAACCTTAGAATCCTTGATGTCATTTCCATAGACATTTGTCTGGAGATTGGAGTTATAAGGATTTCTCGAAATCATACACAGAAGCTCAAAATCTAATCCATTCAATCAATGAGCACAGACATCATTAAACAAGTGCAAAGCAAATGCTAGCATGATACATTGAGCTCACAAATTGAAAGAGGAATCTAAGTACACACCCTAATGAACAAGGCATTACTTGAGCAGCCACCATTACTATATAACATGGAAACCTTTTCCACATCCGAATTTGTCATCCATTGAGTCCCTAAAAATACTATGAACACTACCCATGCCCACTCTCCTAATAAAAAGGCACCAACCTAAATCCTATGAAGCAACTAAATTTTAAATTTATGCTTCTAAAATTTTGTACAGATGTGGAGATTATAATACTTTGAATCACAATTCCAATTTCTAATACTAGGAGACAATAACGCTTCACATTTCTAATTTTGATCCAATTTTTATTAAGTGGAGATGTAAATGTCAAGCAGTAATTAATGAATTAATGTGCAACAGTAATGCATTAATTAGATTTTTCATATGCACATATAACAAGCACCTAAAATCTAAGCACTCGATATGATGTAAAGGACAAAGAAAATTTGTGATAAATGCATTTGAACCATTGATATATAAATTTGCATTTAAAGATTCATTGATATGGGTAAAGTCCGGCATAGAACACTAATCAGCACAATTGTAACACCCCCAGCCACCTACTGGCCAATGACACTTAAAACTTTCTTGCTCTGATACCATTTTATTACATACCCGACCACCCAAGCTGGGCATATTTCATCAAAACTTCTCTTGTCATCAGCTCTGGTACCGATTACCAGCAACTCAACCAAAATTGCTCTGATACAACCCTGTCACTAATTAAATCATATAATTACTCTGCAATGCATGATTATATACATATTCATAACAGAATTATACACAATCATAACAGAATCATACATGCAGCATAAACAGCATAAACCTCATGACAGCAATTGCAAAATTAATACTGCAAACATAATTTAACACACAATTGGCACTTATCTTTGAATAAAACACACCAACTGCGGGCAGACCTTCCATGTTCCTCCCAGCCTTAGACCGCATTGTTCATAAATTTCAACAGTGGGTCACCCCCGAGCTGGGGCTAAACTCCACTTGGGTAAGGGTTCCCAACCAGGCTAAAGTATCTCACTCAACAGGAACTCAATCACGGGTACTCAGTCACAGGTGACTCAAACATAGGAAAGTCTGTCACAGATGCCAATTAACACTGACAGCCTACAATCTCTCATTCCCCACATGCCTATCCCACCCCAGGAAGTGTGCCCCTTCTCTACTCAACAATCCTTCGGCTGCCCCATTTCCCTTCCAGGGCTTCACCAACAGGTCGGACAGGATGTCTTAGAGCCCTGTCGCTGCAGTTTGGCACCTCAGGAATTAATTCCTAACAATTCTCTCACCTGGAGAGAATGCAATCTTCCACAAGCCTAACAAGCTGCCTCTTCAGTCCAGCTCTCCAAGCTAGGCCGTGTGCAGGTATCTGCGACAATAATCAGCAAAATTACCCATCCCAGTAACAGTGGGGCTCATAACCACAACAATCGGGTTCACTCACTGAACAGTTCTTATGACAGAATAATCGGCTCGTTGACAGACAGTCGGCTTCCTCACAGCTCGATCGCCCCATGAATAATCATCGAATGAATCCCCTCTCTAAGAACACCAGAATGGACTAAGTCCAAACTATTTGACTGCATGTTCCCAACCTAACACTTGTCACGTTGAGACTGCCTTTAGTCCACGACATGTTCCCAACTTGACACTTGTCGTTGAGAACTGCCTTCAGTCCACATGCCCCCCTCCTTCAGACTTAGGATATAATAATATATCCTTACTTTATGCTCTTTAAGAAATACTAATATGATATTCCTCAATTTATGTTTAAGCCCCTTTAACCCAACCCCCTTAACCTCAGCTAGTGGAGTTAGCCCCCCGAACTCTTTTACGTGGTCGGTCAATCGTAGGGGATGTATTTCCATTAAAATTTAAATTGTATGTGCTTACATTTACAACTCAATACAGAAGTAGTAATCTTTTGCATCCAAGCTCACCGGCCTCAAAATATAAAGCTCGCGCACTAAACCAGTGCGCGCGGAACTTCTTGGCTGCGCACACTCTTTCTTCAGTGCGCCACCCTCGTGCTCGCACACAGGTGTGCGTTACATCATGACATATATACAAAAGGCTTCTTTGGCCTTCAAAACCTGCAAACTAGGCCAGTGCGCACTGAATCCAGGGTTGCACGCATTTTCCTTTAGTGCACCATCCTTTCGCACTTTACCCTTGTGCGCGCTGCATACGTTAAGTTGTCTCATTTTCAGTGCGCCATTCCTGTGTACTTGGATAGGTACGCACCAAAACATTTAAATTGCGCGTTGTATCAATTTACAACTGTGCGCACTCCTTTGGTGTGAGATTCTCATGCAGTAACTTAATGCGTGCAGAACCAAACCAATCAAACTTGTTTCATCAGCTCACCAGCTTATAAGTAAAGTACAGTTGCATGGATATTTACACTATGGGATTCAGCCTAGGGGTATTACAACAATAAGATATTATTTTTGAATTAAGGCATTTTGCTACACGCTACAGCAAGCACCACCAAAAATATACAAATCGCAACATACCCAATCGACAAAAAAGAAAGCTTAGCTTCTCAAGCTAAGTGAATCTCCCTATACATATTCAACCAACTTCCATGCCTCCAATAGAAATGGGAGGCAATTCCCTCCTAAGCAAGGAATAAATGATGAACACCGTGGAATTAAAATGTTCATCAGGTGTTGTAAACTTAAGCTTCAATCCTTAGTACTTCCAACTTGTGGTGAGTTTTGCCTTCAATAGGTTTTCTTTTTCAATGGAGTTTGATATTTGGTGGAATGTAACTTCCATCTAGGTGTCACTTGTAAATTGTAACTCCTCTAGGTATTCCTTTATCAGTTTCATAGGGTGTCATTTGTATAACAGAGGCCTTTGCCTATAAAAGGACATCCCTTCTTTCAAGCAAGCATACATTTTCTCTTAAAGTGTTACCTACAGGCTCAAAGTTTATGAAATACTATGTTGTCTTTTCATTGCAAGTTCCTCATGGCTTTCTCCTTGGTATTTTAGGATCTCTGTTTTCAATTTCCTCATATTCATCCATCTCTGGACCATATCAGGATCCTATGATCTATCAGAAGAATATTCATCCATCTCTGGACCATATCAGGATCCTATGATCTATCAGAAGAAAATAAGATGACTTTAAACTTTAGCATGCAGTACTATTGATAAAACTTTTGTTGGTTTTAACTTTTAACAGTCACTCATGTGACAATAGTAGGAAGAAAATGTGGCTAAGGCTGAAAATTTGACACTTAGCTACTATAAATGATCAAACATAACACTGTATTCCCCATGACAACCACATGCAAAAAAGCAACAATTTGGCAAATGCTTTGAGATTTAAACTGAACTTAATAGTTGCTTAAATTTAAAGCTGCTCTACAGGCAAGTCCAAATCACAGAATACTCGCCTGCTCATCAACCAAATCAATATCTGATATTTTCTTCCCAGACTTCTTTCCAAGTCCACCAGCTTCTTTGGATAGGAAGTAGTTTCGAGAGAATCTGAATTCTTCTTCTCCATCACTTCCTCCAATGCCTTCAACAGTATCAAGAAAGCGGCCCACTTCATCTTGCTGTTGCTGCACTCAAGAAAGAAGAATAAGTAAACATCCATAGTTAGACATGAAGCATATCTTATGCCACATTCTTATTTCCTGTGCCACAGAAAACAAAAGAGACAAAGCAAGAAGACAAAATATTCAAAACTCATAGCCCATGGACCAGAATCATGATTAATTAAAAAAGCATCTGCACAATGGAGAAAGCTTTCAGTAACCAACAAAGCAATGTACTTTTAAGTCCATGTAACTAACGAATTATTTAGTTGCTGAATCAGGGAAGTATCCAAAAGCTGTAATATCAATTTCATCATGATATATTATTTGATTAAGGCTGCATTCTGCAGCTACTAATGATAACCTAACTTTAAGCTATGCATTTGTCTCAAGAAAGTTTGAACCCAAAATCTAGTTAGGAATTTCTTCTTCTAAAAAAAAGGTCAAACCCTATCATAGATAATGTTAATCTAAAATTCAGCAGTATACACAATGTGCCCCCTGAACAAAGAGTAGATTAATGCAGCTAATTATGTTCCAAGTAAAATGCATCATATGCTTGACAGAAGGATGGTTCCACTAGCTGGTTATGTAACATAAACTTCGGTATACTCTACACCCTACCTAGAGAAAGGGTTGGTTCACAGATATAGCTATGTTAACCGTATCACTTGTACATAGTATGCTTCAGGATAAATTGTATCACCTTCTGTTTACTTAATATTTGTCATCACAAGCTATACATTTGGTCGGTTATCCCCATTTTGTGGGATAACTAAGGAGATCATGTCTCGAGGCCCTAAAGTTGCAGATATGGAGTGTCAAGAGACTACATGACTGACAGTATCCGCTTGCACAGATGGAGACCCTTCTCACCACCACAGAGGTCAGGATTTTCAGATGGCATCCACCACACCAGTTGGCTTCCGAGAGGCATTGGGCCTTGCTCCATGAGGTACAAGTCAGGTATTATGGTGAGTGTCATTTCAATATTTGAAGCATTTGAGTATGTTGTATATTAGACTGCTTTAGATTTCATGACATATGCTTGGACATTATGCCTTTTGCCATGTTTCACCTTGGTGGTTGACATTGTGCCCTAGTAAGTGATCTTCCTCGGGAATGGGTTTGCTACTAGGAACTCCTTTGAATGCCTTCATACTGTTCCCAGCCATACTTACCAGTTTCCATCACTTAAACCCCCCATTTCCTTGTCTCTTGGGATTTTAGGGTGTATTGACCCAAGAAGGGATTGTCCCTCATTCTATGGGAAGAAGGGGTTGAAGGCCCAGAGGGATTGTTGTTGGCTAAAAAATAAAAGCCTGTATATATAAACCTTCCAGATGCTTCACCCAAGGATCCCCCCTAGAAAGCAATGAAACGCTTCCCTGTAAGAAAAGGGGGACCCACAAGAATAAATGATAGAATGCCTAGGGGGTTAGTTGGAGGATAGGAGGTCTCATCACGAGCCGGCCTATCATGATCATGGGTATCTAGCGGTATGACATTACCATCATATGGCCATCAAGCCAGGGTAGTGGCTCTCAGTTGCACAACTGAGAGAAAGGGGGTCTCATCACAAGTCAGCCTTCTAATTTCCGCAAGGTATTTGTGAGTGACACTGTCATTATCTGGACATCATGCCAGGACAGTGGCCTTCAACTCGTCCTTTGAAACGTGAAAGAAACAAAGAATGGCAAGAGGATGGGCTTTGAAAAATTGCATTGCAAACGAAGGTGCCACACACCCTCTACAAAGGCACCCATGAATGAGACACTACAACCCCTTGTATGTCATGAACCCCATGCCCAATGAGTCTTGATCCTTAACCACTTCATCCACTTTGCATGGCTTAGAGAGGGATCACTTGGGAAACATTCCTTGACCTAGGGAACGATCTACCCAAAAGGACACCTCCTCAACCCTCCCATATCCAAGCTTGGCAAGTCTTGTAATGTCTTGACAAGTGCAATTCTTGCCTTACATTTCACTCATTTAGGCAATCACATCGTGCCTTTAGTATACATATACTCATACATCATACATGTGCATCACTTGCACATTTAATATCATTCATTCATATCTATTTGGTCTTAATATCAGTCTTCATATCAAGCAACCTTACAATGCATTAAATCCATGCACTCAAGCATATACAAACATAGCTAAACATTCATCATGCAAGCTCATTGCTTGCACTTTTTCCATGTCATTCATACACATGGATATATCAAACTTCCAGATCCTTCTCCCAAGGGTCTTACTTCCATTCTTATGATAAGTCTCATAGAGATACTCAACACTGAGCTTCCCTCTCTGTTGAGAGCTTGCAGTCATTCACATGATATCCACATGGCAAGTTTTAACAAACATAATGATAACTATGTCCCCCCTTTCCATATGACAACAACCAACAAGAAGGCATTCTTGCCTCTGCTATTATAAAATTATTCAACAACCCAGAAATACCATCTGGGCAATTCCAACAATGCCCAAGGCAACAAGACAACTTCTCAAGCTTCCTTTTCATGCCTCATGGTAAAAGTGCCTACCTCCCTTCAATCTAATCAGTTATGGCTGTAGAGTGACTCAATCCAAAAGAGGTGGTGCTTTCCTAAAGAATTTGAACAAAGAAGGTCTCTGAATGATGGGCTGGGGAATTGTCCACTTCCTTCCGATAATGAAGCGAATTAACCCATGCATACACATTATAGCGTTCATCGACCTAAGATGTGCAGGCAAACCATTTTTGGTTAACAGACCTTTTTATCAAGGGAATCCTTTTCTAGATTCCCTCTTACTACTACTTGAGCATACCAAGCCATACCTTATATGGATACCATCCACCTCTGGATGTCAACCTGACCCACTGGTCATCTAGAAGTGCCCCAACACTTCCTTCACCACATTTGGGATTAACATTTCATTAACCATTCTACCTCTATCCTCATAGTGTAATATACAATCAATATCATCAACATTTTACTTATGTTGCTTATAATCAGATCATCATTAACCATATGAGCTATGACAACACCATATTTTACATCCAATGACGAACTATAATAAGTCTATATGCACCAAGCATTTTACCCGTGCCTGCAGTGCAAACGTATTCCACTTGCTTACCTCTTGCATTCTCATGCACAACCACACCCTTTAAGTTAGATATACACCCCCTTAGCACAACCATGAACCTTTGAACTTGCTCATGTCACTTCACTTCTTCCTTCATGAAGGTTGTTCTCAGTCTATAGGGCCCCTTTTTACTTGCTTAATCGGGTTATTCCAGCAACAATTTTCATTCATTGTAGGTCAAGTAAATTGGCCTTACAATTTCCATCAATCCCCTAGTTGTTAGGATTTATACATGCAGGGCTTAGTCTCGTTTATTAAAGTGGCAATTTATTACTGCCACAGATCCTATCACTTCATGTTCAATTCCTTTAACCATGAAGAATTGTTTCCGTAAGAGTCTTACCCCTCAAATACACAATCACCACATCTTCCATATGAATGAAGACTCTGACCAAATGGGCGCTTAAACTATAACTTCGACACTGACCCAGATAAACAGTCTCGATTTAATCTCATCGTGAGATCTATGGCTTGCACACTTCAACATGACAATTCTTTAACTCCATTTCCATCACACGCATAGATCCTAGGGCGACACATCTCCAGTCCAGTTTTTTGTCAACCAAGCAAGGGAGTCTGTCATGATCGCTCACTCAATCACACAGCTCAGTTTATCAGCTTAATTAGAAAACACTGTCCAATCTCTCTGGTAACCAGAATAGCTTAATTTTTCAATTCTTCTTTTGAACTAGAGAGCCTCACACGCTCTTCTTCTTTTTGAATGGTCCTCGGACCCATTCCACCATCTCTTCTTCTTCTCGGGTGTTTTTCTCCCCCCCGAGGAACGTTGATGTAGCCAAAGCCTGAGATTCATTCACAAGATCAAATAAACCATGAAAACACAAGAGAATGGAAAAATAACTCTTTTTTATTCCTTCTCCATCCTAACTATTACAATCGAAGTTCAACCCCTTATAACTACTATCTGGGATTTTCGAAAACAACTAATTTTAGAAAAACCACTGATTTTTTTAGAAAAACAGCGAAATTTAGAAATTTCTCGCATGACTCTAAAACTGACAACTAACTAAGAGCTAACTACCATGACACTATTTGTCAACTTGCTTTTTTGATTAAGCTCATAAACTAAGAGATATCTGATAATTGAAAAATGAAAAATTCTCGTAAAAACACTAAAACCCCAATTTGAGGCCTTATATGAAGGAATTTGGCCTTGAAAAAGTGTCGAAACGATGTCTAATCGAATAGATCTGATTGGCACGGCAGCGAACTCTTCGAGACGCAACTCCCCATAAAATTTCATCTCAAACAGATAACCGAGTCAAAAGTTATGACCCTCGAAAAATCCCTGAAAAATCCTTGCATCAAAGGTTCTGGACCTATTCTATTCCTTCTGCCAGAAAGAACTCGGGTCAATCTAGGCCTGCAGGAGACTGCACTCTGTGGTACTTCGGGCTGACAGTTTTTTGTCCTCTCAACCAGGCCCTCCATGCTTCCATTCATTGGGGTAGTTGGTTGTTCAACCACCAGTCCTTTTCTCATTAACTGATTTTCCCTTGGGATCAGGATGAGGCTATTTCAGCAAAGAGAATTGGGTCATCTTGGCATGATGAACCCTCTCTACAGGTTTCCTCACTCTTTCCTCTAGTGGTATCATGACCAGTACTTCAAGGCTTCAGCCCCACAGTCAGTTGTTGACAATCTAAACAATAATACATTTACATTGTTCACATGCCATGGCATGGTAATCATAAGTAATGATTAATTACAAGCTAGGGGAAACAGGGGTATTACAGCCCACCACAGTCACAATATAAACGGATTGAGAGTGTGATGGCATAATGTGTAGTCCTCGAATAGACCTTTCCAATGGGCTATCGAGCGCCTAAAATTGAGATCATATGCAAAAGTTACGACCCCGGGAAGTTGATGTACCAACTTACCCAAACAAGGCCCACATGACTTTTGGCACTTCATCTCCTAGGGTTAGGTTTTTGGATGTCTAGAATTTTGGCATTCATGTTTGATGTAAAAAAGGCCTTTAGAGCCTCTTTGTACTCATCTTCTGGCGAATGAGCGTAGCCATCACATCTCTTCTCAAAGATAAGCTGCCACCATTCTAGCAAGCTTGTTTCAATCTGCATTTTACAGTTTCAGCATATTTCTTATTTAATCGAAGTCAAGTTTTACTGTATCTCTGTTATTATTCACTCTATCTTTGTGTTAATATTATAGATATGTGTTTTCATTTCGTTCCGCTCATAACTCCGGGTCAATAGTATCAGAGCGGTCTGCTCCTTGTCGTTTTTAGTGCATGTCCCCAACGAGGTCAGGGTATAGAGAATTGGGTCTCGAGCCTTTCTCTTAAGGACAACTGCTCTCACATGCCCAAGCAACCTCCCATGGCGAGAGAAAAGAAAGACGACGAGACAAGAGATCCTTTCAAAATGTTGCTCGAGAAAGCCCTTGAACGACAGAGGAACGAGATGATGGACAACTTTGCACAAATCCTTTGACGGTTGTCGACAAGTGACGCGTCTTCCTCAAGCAGAGGCACCACCTCCTTCAAGGTACAGATCAATTTTGAGATTCCTATATTTAAAATTCAAATAGATGCAGACGTTGTAGAAAAATGGTTAAACCTTCTAGAAGGGTACTTTTTTGTCCACAATTTTTTTGATAGAGAAAAGATTACATTTGCACTCCTCAAGGCCATCCCCCATGTCAAAGATTGGTGGGAGACTTTCTGCGAGCAAAAGGAAACAGAGGGATCTACATTATTTGTAGTTGCACCCACTTGGGGTTCCTTTAGGGATGTTATTAAGGAACAATACTACCTTGTTGGAAGTTATGACGACTTATATACAAAATGGACCACATTGCGACAAGAAAGGGACCAAACAGTGTCACAGTTCACTAATGTCTTCCATACCTTGCGCACCAAGCTGGGTATCAAAGACTCTAAGCGACATATGGTGCTCAAGTACCGCGGCGGTCTGCATAGATACATCCAGACAGAAATGGAGTTTCTGGACATTTCGTCCTAGGGCGTGGCCTATCGATATGTTGTCAAAATCGAGCAGAAGCTTAAACAGAAGACGCGGCAGTTTGGGTCTGCAAACCCCTCACAGCAGAAGCAGGGAAAAGGCGGCCCCAACCCGAAAAACAAAGGGTAGAGCAAGGATGGGCAGCCTCAGGACAACTAGTCCAAACCACAAACAAAGGACAATGGGAAGACAAAGAAAGACACTGGGAAATGGGGCAAGTTCCATAAGAGCTTCTGGCATAACACCGTTGAATGCCACCCAAAGCAATCATTAGTGGTCAAGGTGAAAGCCTCTGAATCAGATGCATGCTCCGACTTGGAGTAAGAACCAGAAAAAGGGAGACAGATCATTGATGTAGAACCCAATGCCACCGTTGCTACCACCACCAAGGTCCAGCCCGACGAACCTAATGAACCAGAGGAAGGTGAGCGCCTCTTTCATTCACCGATGTGGGTTAAGGGTACTCCGCGGCACTTCATCGTTGATAGCAGTAGCCAAAAGAATCTCATCTCAGTAGAGGTCGTCGAGCGGTTGACTCTGCCGACATTACCACACCCGCAGTCGTACACCATCAGATGGCTCCACCAAGGGAGCGATCTCCGCATCAGCCAACGGTGTTGCCTAGCCTATGGCATCAAGCCCTTCAAAGATGAGGTATTGTGTGATGTCGCCCCCCTTGAAGTTTTTGATGTTCTTTTGGGCCAACCTTATTTATGGAAACGTCATGTTGTATATGAGTCTAGGCCTAGTAGTGTTATTATTACTTTGGACAGAAAATTATACAGGATACCAGAGGTAGTCCCATCTACCGCCATTTCCTTGATCTCTGTCAAGTAGTGTCGGAAGGTCATATCTTAGACTGGAAAGTTTGTCTTCTTCGTAATTCGCACTCAGAGTGTGCGAAAGGTTGCAGCCACTTCTATGACCTCTGCAACAGGTCTCTCCACGCAGCAGAAGCAAGTGGATAAGGTTACAAAGACATCTACTCCTCACCCACCGGGGCACCTCTGCACTGTCAGGTCAAGCACTCAATCGATCTGACCCCCGATGCACCGCTACCTAATGGGCCAGTCTATCACCGCTCTCTGTCAAAAAATGAGGAAATCAAGCGCCAGATCCAAGAGTTGCTCGAAAAGGGACACATCCGCCAAAGCTCATCACCTTCTGGAAGCCCAATCGTGCTTGTGTAGAAGAAAGACAAGTCCTGGCGACTCTGCATTGATTACCGAACCCTAAATAAAATCACAATCAGGAACTAATACCCAATTCCCCGAATTGACGATCTCCTTGACCAGCTCAAGGGGGCCAAATACTTCAGTAAGATTGATCTGAAGTCTGGCTACCACAAAGTCCCAATAGAGCAGACCGATGTATGGAAGACTGTCTTCAAGTCCAAAGAAGGTCTTTTTGAATGGTTGGTCATGCCCTTTGGCTTGACAAATGCCCCAGCAACTTTCATGAGGATGATGGACGATATCTTGCGGCCTTTCACCAATTCTTTTGTGGTAGTGTTATTTGGATGACATCCTCATCTTAAGCAAGAATTGGACGGAACACTTGCAGCACATTCAGCAGGTTTTGCACACTCTGCGACAACATAAGCTATATGCAAATTTGAAAAAATGCTCTTTCGACATGAACAGTGTCCAATACCTAGGCTACATTATTGATGAGCATGGGATGCATGTTGATCCAGCCAAAATCCAGGTCATTCGTGACTAACCATCCCCGACCACACTCACTGAATTTCGGAGCTTCTTAAGCCTTGCTAATTTCTATCGCAGGGTCGTGTTGGGATTCTCCCACATTGCATGGGCCCTTAGCCAAGTGACCATGGGTGGTGGCAAGGCAAAATTCGTGTGGGGCCAGTCGCAACAGAAAGCGTTCGATGATTTAAAGCAGTGCTCAGCCCCAGTGCTCTCATTACCCGACGTGCAGCAGTTGTTTGAGATTGAGACAGATGCTTCAAAATATGTTGTGGGCGCAGTTTTCACTCAGTATGGACATCCCATGGCCTATCACAGTGAGACACTATCAGATATTGTTCGTAAGTACCCCACTTACGACAAAGAAATGTACTCCATTGCACAACCCTGCCACTAGTGGAGGCATTACATTCTCGAGAAGGAGACAGTCATCCACACTGATCATAAGCCTCTTCAGTTCATGCAAACACAAGGCAAATTGCAAAATGACCACCATCAGAAGTGGTCCACATACTTGCAACAGTTCCATCTCAACATCAAGTATAAGACAGGGAGCACCAACCACGTCGTTGACTGCCTCAGCCGACCGTTAGTGTGGCAACTGGAGGTCGGTTGAGGCAGTCAGCGACGTGGTTGATGCTACACTCCTGCGGACATGAGACCTTCGGATGGCCCCAACTCTATGAGCGAGATCCTGACTTCGCCATTGCCTACTAGATGCGGGGCACAAACACAGTTATCACTGATTTTCCTCTACAGGACGAGTTGCTGTGCCATCTGGGCCATCTCTACGTTCCATCAAGCGAGCGAGCGAAGTTGATTTGGGAAGCTCACTACAGTCAGGTGGCAAGACACTTCGGCATAGAGAAGACAGTGGCAGTGTTGCAGCAACATTTCTATTGGCTGAAACTCCGACAGGATGTCAACAAGTATATCAAGTCCTGCATGGCCTATGCCATTGCCAAACCGACCATTAAGAAACAAGGCATGTACAACCCTCTGCCTACTCCTGACAGGCCCTGGGAATCCATCTCGATGGACAACATGCCAGGCCTTCCTTCAACCAAGCAGGGAAATGATTGTGTTTTCATGGTTGTTGATCGATTTTCCAAGATAGTGATTCTGTTAGCCTACAAGAAGAGCATCACAGCAGAGGGCACTGTCAAACTCTTCTTCGAACAAGTGTGGGTACATTTTGGGATACCACAAACCATCGTCTCTGATTGAGACAGTTGATTCCTCAGCACATTATGGTCGAGCCTCCGATCACAACTGGACACCAAGCTCACCAAATCCATGGCCTTCCACCCCTAAACAAATGGCCAAACCAAGGTCATCAACAGGATGATAGTGCATATTTTGCGCATGTACAATTCCAAGCATCCGCGCACATGGGATGAGAGTCTTCCCTATGTTCAGCACAGTTACAACAAAGCCATACATAGCTCAACCAGCCACAGCCCCTTTTAGGTGGAGTTGGGATTTCAACCATTGGGTCCCATGGATGTTGCACTACCCCTTGCGTCCACACAGGCAGAATCGTCCCATGCACAAGCCGAAGCCGACAAAGCCTCTCGGTTCATTGAACGAATCCAGCACATCTGCCAACAGGTTCAGGATATTTTGCAGAAGTCCAATGCCAAGTACAAGCAAAGCCATGATCAACACCGGGTGCCACACAAGTTTCAGGTGGGAGATAAAGTTTGGTTGCACTTACAGAAAGAACGCCTTACAGGACCCCATCGAAAGCTTCGTCCACTCGGCTATGAACCTTATACCATCACCAAGGTTGTGGGTGACAATGCTTTTGAGCTCAACATTCCCCCCTTCCTTGGCTTGCACCCAGTGTTTAATGTGGACCTCCTTCGGCCATACTTTTCACCATTATTGGACACCTCGGAGGTAGCAGAACAGTTGACACCGACAAAGCTCAACCTTGACTACATGGAATAGGCATCCACTGATCAGATTGTAGACACACAGGTCAAGGGCACTCGCCAACAGAAGTTTCAACTTTATCGTGTTGTCAAAGCAGGGCAGCTCCTGCACCAAGGCAAGTGGCTCACCCAGGGCCAAATTCAGCAAAAATTTCCTCATCTGATGGGGGAACTCAACACAATGGAGACCATTGCTTCCTTAGGGGGGAGGATTGATCCAGGTGGATATCAATGGCCACCCACCTATTCCAACTGGCTCACATGCAGATTTCATCTTGGCAGTTTCAGTTTTCATCTTGGCAGTTTTTTTCTAGCTTTTCGGGTCCTAAACTTCTGGGGCCGTTTTGAGGCCCTAAACAACATTGTTTGGGCCCACCACAGTCACACTGTAGATGGAGTCAAAGTGTGACGGCATAATGTGTATTCCTCAAATAGACCTTTCCAACGAGCTATCATGCGCCTAAAACAGAGATCGTATGCAAAAGTTACGACCCCGAAAAGTTTATGTACCAACTTACCCTAACGGGGCCCACATGATTTTTGGCGCTTCATCTCCTAGGGTTAGGTTTTTGGATGTCCAGGGTTTTAGCATTCATGTTTGATGTAAAAAAGGCCTTTGGAGCCTCATTGTACTCATCTTTTGGCGAATGAGCGTAGTCGTCACATCTCTTCTCAGAGATAAGTTGCCACCATTCTAGCAAGCTTGTTTCAGTTTGCATTTTACAGTTTTAGCATATTTCTTATTTAATAGAATTCAAGTTTTACTGTATCTTTGTTATTATTCACTGTGTCTCTGTGTTAATATTATAGATCTATGTTTTCATTTCGTTCCACTCATAAATTCGGATCATCACTATGCATCACAATGTCCACAGTAGAAGAAAGAGAAAGGGAGGCAGCAGCAGGCATCATCAGTAGAAGTGCATGAGGTTGCAGATAGGCTTCAGAGGAAGTTCTTATTGGTCTCCACCCTTTTTGGTGCAACTTTCGATAGTGGGACTTGGTTTCTAGATAATGGAGCCACATGTCATATGACAGGAGCACGGGAGTTGTTCGAGAGCTTCACAAAGTTTGACTCAGATATGTATGTGGAACTTGGTATGGGGACCAAGCATGGAGTGCAGGGATCTAGAACAGTGCCATTCCGGATGGAGTCAGGAGATGTGTTGAGAGTAACAAATGTGCTATGGGTGCCAAAACTCAGGAAGAGTGTGCTCTCAATCTCAACGATTGAGGAGAAGGGCTATGAGGTTTTGATCCGAGATGGACAGGTGTTGTTCATGCCCAAAGGATCTAGCTCAGACACAGCAGTGGTTCTTGGAGTTAGAGAGAGAAACTTGTATAGGCTAAAGGGCTAGTCTATGCGAGCTATGGCAAGCAGCAGAGTGACAGAGGACAAGGAGCAAGTAGCTCCGAAGGTTGTGCAACTCAGAGGGAGTCAGCATTCAAGATCTGGTGGGAAGGAGCAGCCTTCCAAGTCTGTCAAGAGGAAGTTCGACTTCAAAGGGAGCCAGCAAGCTTAGAGGGAGAGTCAGTCGTCCAGAGGAAGTCAACCTTCATGTTCATGTGGGAGAGAGGAGTCTTCCAAGACTGTCAGGAAGGTGTCCTGGGTTGAGGAAGCCAGGCAAAATGCCCAGAAGCGGAAGGCTTCTAGGAGCAGGGTGTCTTCCAAGAAGGGTCCATGTTATATAGCGGGATTTTCTTCTGTGTCGGAGGGAGCAGTGGTGGTAGCGGATCCAGTGTGGGAGGCAGAGCCACTTCTAATGTGGGAGAAGGATCTACTTCCAGGTGATGGTGGATGGAATACCTCCCTCCCTAAGAGGCAATGTTGATGTTTTGTAACAACGGGAGGTATTCCCACATTGGCCTTGGTGTCGGGCATGTGGGAATCTTTGTTAGCACTCACATTGCATTTTTCATATTGTGAAAACCCCTTATATATTGAGTTGGGGCTTCACACCCACATGGAGGAATAAACAATTCTAATTCAATGTTGATTTTAAAAGGGGTTCCTAAACTCACTCATTAGACTCCTATAAAAGGAGAGGCAATGTGAGGAGACACTCATCACATCTCATTGTGACATGATGGAGTTGGCATAAGTGAGTGAGCACTTGTGCCAAGGAGAATGGGGCAAAATTTCAGCAAAAAAATTCTTCACTTTGGCAAATCTAGCCTAGGGTTTCTAGACATTCTTTCTCTATTTTTCAGACAAGGAGAGGAGAGGAGGCCACATGTTTGGGTGATGTCAACAGTCCGTACAATTCATACAAATGATGTCAACAGTTAGAACAGGTGACGTCAATGTTCGTACAATCCATACATGTGACACCAATAGTCCATACATGTGATATCAACGATCCATACAAGTGACGTCAACGGTCCCTACAAGTGACATCAACAATATGTGCAGTCCGTACATGTGATGTCAGTAGTCGTACAAGTGACATCAGCAGGTCGTACATGTGATGTCAGTAGTCATACAAGTGACATCAGCAGGTCGTACAGCAAGTTTGCAAGTTTGTAGGGTTTTTCCGAAATTTGCTAAAAGTTGTTATTTTGCCAAGAGGACTGCATTTGTCCTCAGAATTCTCAAATCTGAAAATTATTACTGAACAGAAAAGTGTGTCTCGTGTGCATGGATGATTTATCTCTGATCTTTGTGTTTCCACTGTAATTTTCTGTCATAATTCCAATGTAAAATTATTCAGTGATAACAGCCATAGTTTACTGTTTGAAGTCACTTGGAAGTAATTTTTAGATCTGAAATTGAATGCATTAATTGCCTGAAAATTTGACACCCTCAAGGTCTTGTAACATTTTAGACTTTTGATCTTATTTGGCTATTGATCTAGAATATGTCCACTGATGATGACATATTTTGATTAGAACTCAATTAGATATTTAAGGTTTTGGGACAACTTATGAAAAAGATACTGGTAATAGGCCTGTAGGCCACATAAAACTAGTCATACATTGTATGTACATCAACACCTAAGGATTGTATTTTCAGTTCGTCTTGAATAGAAAGTACATTTTTTTCTTGGAAAAAAAATGGTAACTACAAACCATACTAACAATGCAACAACAACATTAACAGTCTGCAAAGGCCTAAGCCTGGCCTTAATCATGGGCATATGTAATATAAATGTCTTAAAGGATCTAAATTAATAATTAAAATACTAGAGGGTACCTTTAGCCCATCTGATGTATTGGTAATGACAATGATTACAAAAAATAAGGATCTAATGACAAGACATGGTGAGGTCATCTGTAAAAAATAATGCAACATACAGTGAAACTAATGCAAAGGCTTCAAAAAAATATTGGTAACTAAAAGTCAAATAAAAGTGAGGAACGAACACATTCATGCACCATACCTGCATTATTGTATCGATACCCACACTGACCATACAACCTTATAGACTAGACAATATTATCTTGTGGATTTTCAATAGCAGTGATCGATCTTTCACCAAAGTTGAAGCTTTTGCCAAATCTTGCCTAAATTAATCATCAATATCCATGCAAGTGAGACATTCCATGAAATTGTTGTTTACTCAACTCCTGAAACACAAGGCATAACAACAAAATTAAGATTGGTTGCAATGTGATATTCCTTCTCTTCCAATATCATAAAAATTAGATGTATAGATATAAAAAAAAGCCATAAAACCTTTCAAATGCATCTTCTTTGTTTTACATATTATGTTGCTTTGTGTATTACTCAAATTCCTATGTCATTTGACAAGACTTTAGCAGGTGATGAATAATAAAAACGAGGTTATGATTAATATGATAATAACAAGTTGAGGGCTTTTTTTAACCGAATGCTCCCATCAACACAAGGCAATTGTCACACTATGGAAGTCACCCTTCAGCTTAGAGGTCATGATTGGGGGTATCTATTCCGCCAAAGTCACCCAAGACTTGCACCTAGCCCCACATGTTTTTCACAAGCACTGGCTCAAACACTAGCATGACCATGTCCTTGGAAAGACTTAAACACTGGTGAGGATTATAACAACACCTCACTTTAACCGACCCAACAAGCTACCCTTGACAAAGTTAAGAGTCTTAACATGTATTACACCAAGAAATGCATAATGTTTACACTTTATGAGCATTTTGGAGAAAAATGAACCTAGTGTTGATCGACCGTGCTTCTACTCTCAACTCTTCAACTACACACTAGTTAAAAGTTAAGTGTCAATTTTCATTGTGATATGATACATAGATCACTATTTGCATCGTTTATTTTACAGGTCTATAATTTATAATTTGTACTCAAATTTTAATGGGTGTTACCTCCAATGCCCTAATCAAAAAAGGAATGACCAAGGCTCAAATCAAATGTGATAGTGACAAAAAGATGCCATTTCCTTGGCTTAAATTGGCAACAATTCAACATTCAAGGTCAATCTTTGACACAAGCAATATGGGATGAAATGGAGACAGAGGGTAGTCCTGCAACATGCTAAGTGTACTTCGTTGTGTGCATCAAATGTTTTTGGAAAAGGACAATGGCTATGTGTGTCATGGCATTGTTATTCAATCATGAAACCAAACCTTCCCTGTATTGTTGTCTACTCATAAATATGTGCCTCTCCCATGCATGTTTCTTTAGCTATTCAAGAATCCATATAATATAAATGATTGATTGAGAGGGTTCAATATTTCGTTCATTCTTAAAAAAATTACTGGCCATTATTTTCTTTCCCAAAAATACAGAAGCTCTCCATTATTGATATAAAAAAGGTAGGTCAATATGCATGGGAGCGAGATCTCGTAAGAGAATGCTCGACAAGCAAGCAATCAACTTCGTTGGACAGTGAATCAAAAAGAACATGTATTGTATTGTGGTGGGTAACGCTCCGTATTCGTTCATCAAGAAAAGGTAGGTTCACACAACCGACTTCGTTCATTGGATAAAGCTGCTATCCAAGCTATCTGTGCTTGTTCGATCAAATGGAACGAAGTTATTGATATCAAAAAGGTAGGTTAATATGCATGGGAGCAAGGAAATCAAAAAAGGAGTTCCCATATTGAGAAACAAGTGCAAATAGCTACCGCACCTTGCTAGCATTAATAAACACTTTGATGTACTAACAACAGCTCACAAAACCAGGGGTGGCAAGTGCGGGGGGATAATCCATGATCCCGAAAGAAAACAAATAGCAAATTATGCCTAGGGACTTGGGAACATATCCAATAATCTGGCGGAAGCTTATTCCCTATGATGTGGCGGAAGCTTATTCCCTATGATGTGGCCTCGTCATTGCCAAGGATGAAAGAATCAAAAAATTGGCAATTCTAGGTAACTTGTTGATGGTTATTTGAGAGGTCAATGAACTAGGAAACCCTTTGGGGAGCAAAATCAACTCAATAATTAGAAGTATAAGGAGGCTCGTATTATACTTCGACCAAATCCACTTTCTAAACATCAAGAAGGGTCTTAATGCTAAAGCAGATCAATGGGCAAAATTGGCAACAGAATTTTGACAAGGTTCCATTAAAAAAAATGGGGTTCCAAATACCCTTTGCATTCCATAATCAAGGCTCAAGCAATGGCGTTGTGTCCAAGAACATTTATTTTGACGTCAGAGCTGGAGAGCATGCAAGGACAATGGGCAAACAACCTCTGCGACTCTCACACTTGAATATTGAATACAAGCTCGAGTTAATCGAACACATTTGTCTTTGCTGCCGTGTGGTATATGGGACAATGTATCTATGCATTGGGCCCATATGCATGTTGGAGGAGGGATTGTCTGGCAACCTTAAGTGAAAAGTTGGTACAGGAGAGCCAAGGAGGATCAACGGAGCTCCGGGGTAGTGTTTTTGATCGGCACAAACTCAATGCAAGTAAATTCTTTCTACTTCACCAAGCAAGTCCTAGTTACTCAATTGGATTACTTTGCTCCTGTTTCTATTGTGAAGTTGCATGCCAAAGGGAAGAATAGTTGTCTTAGTTTCTGGTTATTCTTGTTGATATATCAAGAGGCTGCCTCTAGGGGCTGCAGTTGGGGGGTCTTAGGCTCTAGTTGCAGGAAGCTGGTGAAGAGCATATCCATTGCAATCATGGATAACCCAGATATCAAGGAGGTTCAGGAAGTTTTACGCAGGCACGAGGAGGTCACCCAAGCTAATAGGAAGGCACTCATGCTTATTTCAGCCAAACTGACAGAGATGGAGCAGGCTAGTACCACGCACAACGCCAATGTCATGACCCTTATCTTACTCCAAAAGCAAAGGATTGACTCCCTGGAAGCGGAATGTAATAGGATGTGTACCCTGGTAGCGTCTTCGCGACTGGAAGCACTCTCCTTGGCCTCCAACAACCTGGGTTCTGGCAACTCTTGGCCACGTGGCATGAGGAGGAAGAGACCGTCAATCAGATCAGGGACCCTATTGAAATTGAGGAACAAAGTCCTCACTCTGAAGGGAGGCAAGAAGCACAGGGCAATGTTCATCCTTAATGTGGTGAATGTCTTTTAGAATTGCATTTTTTTTTTGAATTGCATGTTTGTTAAGCAGGTTACTTGTGAAATTACCTGGAAATCTGGTTTGGAAACTCTGTTAAAGGATAGTATAGTATGCTTAGAAAATAGTGCAGTCAAAGAGACTTTAAATTTTGATGTATGTAAATGCTATGGCCTCGGCCCAGCCCCTTTTAATATATAAAAAAACTATTTTCTGTTCTGGTTAAAAAAACACAACAGCTCACAAAACGGAGGCCGCTCACAGTAAGCAGTCTTAGGATAACTCGACTAGACTCACCTGTCGTTCCCTGCATTTATGCACTCGACGAAAACTCCTAAAGGGTACAGACTCCTTCTTGGGGAAGCTGGTGACCCTCCGCTTTCTCGTTCGGACCGAGTGGAGCTTTTGACGTACCGCCTGCGTTGTTGGAGAGCAGAACCGAACGACCCTCCGCTTTCTAGCCACAAAATCTCAAAAAAAAACTACAAGCACTAAGTGAACAAAAACCGTAAAGAAATATACAAAAAACACCCATATTCAGAGATGAGGTAGTTCGGTCAGAACAAAAGCAAAAGACGGACTTACCTACACTTGTTATCAGTCGCTGGTTATGAGAAAGAATGCTCTGCCCCCAGAAATCTGGTAAAAGAGGCTATTCATGTATAAATATATAAAAGAAGGCGTTCCCATATCCCGCCAGGTCTTTTTCATTTTACATTCCATTCGACGTTGCACTGAATCACTTAGATTTTCGTTTTATTATTTGAACATGGCCTTAAAGAAATGGTACCAAACCTCGTTTATGATGAAATGTTAGACTGAGATTAATACTAATATTGGACATTTATTCATTGAATGGTGGAGGTTTCTCTATTTTCACAACACAAAAGAATCTAATGGTTAAGAACATGTGTTTCCTACTTGAAGGTTATAGATTCAAATCTAGAGGGTGAGATTAATATTAATATTGGACATTCATTCATTGAATGGTGGAGGTTTCTCTATTTTCACAACACAAAAGAATCTAATGGTTAAGAACATGTGTTTCCTACTTGAAAGTTATAGATTCAAATCTAGAGGGGGTGCAGTATGTATACACCTCTGGACTTTAGCTAACCAAATTTCATTCCACCTAATATCAATTAGAAAATGAGAAAAATCCATGCCAAAAGAGTTTGAGAAATTCCCCTCTTTTGGATTTATAACTCATATTATAAAATATTTAACTCCTTTTGATATGGGATCATTCCTTTCCAAAACACCAATGAGTTGAGACCAAATAGAGGTGAAGATATTAAAACCAATGAGTTGGGATTGGGACCAAATAGAGGTGAAGATATTAGAGAACAAAGTAGGAAATGTCATTTCTCATAGAAGGGAGGAGATCAAAGATTGATTAAGATAGATTTTCTTGCTTGAGTGCCAACACCAAAAAGGTTGAAGACCTTGATATAAGCTTAAAGAGGGGACTATGAGGGTAGAATCCTCCAATATCCCAACTAAAATACCATCCATGGGAAGTCAAAAGATTGATCCTTTAATTAAGAGGGCATCTTTAATGATGGATTTGAATATAGGTGAACTATGGAAGAAAGGGATGTCTTTGAATATGGAAGAAAGGGATGTCTCGTGATACTAAGGAAAACAAATTTATTTTGTTGCTTTCCACCCTTTCATGAGAAATTTATTACCATCGTGCCAATTTAATTTAAGATTTCAATAGAGGTTAGCATGGCCATGCATTAAAAAATGGGGAGGATAGAGAGAATCACCTTTATGTGAGTTTTCTTGTTTTGGGGATTGAGTCATTTAATGCTTGATCTTGTTATTTTCCTTTTGGTTTTTTCAACCATAAGAAGTTATTTATTATAGCTTAGGTTTATTGGTGAAAGAGAGTTCTCAAACATCTAATGGATCTTCGTTCTCGCTCAATAGGCAACTCTAAAATATCAATGAATTTAGAAAGGGTGACTTCAATAGTTATACCATAATTTTTATATTTTTTCTAACTTAATCAACGACTTGGGGCATTTAGGTATTTATCGAGAAAAGATTTGAATCCCATGACGATGACACTTGAAGCTCCACCAAGTAGAAGGATGTCATCAACAAATTGGGAATGATTTATAAGCTTGGTCCTTGGACCATTTCAATAGTTTTCTTATTTATGCAGTATGAGTTCTTTGTAGGGAAGTTTTCTATAATAGTTACATCCTCAATATTTTTGTATAATACAAAAAAGATAAGCATGCAAATATTACATAAATAATGAGTATGTATGATACAACAAGCTATTGGCAATATTTGGGCCTCAATTTGTTGGTGCAATTTTGGGGGCCTCGTCATTTGTTTTTGGGGGAAGTTACACATAAATAATGGAGACCCAACTCACTACGCCCATGAAGACCCAAAACATAGCATCAACTAACAATTTATGAAGTCGGCAAGGGTACCCCTTTTTCTTGTACAACTCATGTTTGTCCAATTTAGTGTTCCCACTCAATGTTAATCATGCCAGGGTTAGGGTTCTCACATTTCAATGGATTTTCTCCTTAGGTTTCATTGGTGTCAGTATAAAATGTAGCTTCAACCTCTTATTATTGGATTTTTTAGTCTGAGCATAGTCGTTGCGTCTCTTCTCAAAGATGAGATACCACCATTCTCGCCATTTTGTAATGATGAGTATATTGCATTGTCTTTCACCTTTTGATTCATCAAACTTGGGGCATTTAGGTATTTATCGAGAAAAGATTTGAATCCCATGACGATGACGCTTGAAGCTCCACCAAGTAGAAGGATGTCATCAACAAATTGGGAATGATTTATAAGCTTGGTCCTTGGACCATTTCAATAGTTTTCTTATTTATGCAGTATGAGTTGTTTGTAGGGAAGTTTTCTATAATAGTTACATCCTCAATATTTTTGTATAACACAAAAAATATAAGGATGCAAATATTACATAAATAATGAGTATGTATGATCCAACAAGCTATTGGCAATATTTGGGCCTTGATTTTTTTGGTGCATTTTTGGGGGCCTCGACATTTGTTTTTGGGGGTAGTTATACATAAATAATGGAGACCCAACTCACTATGCTCATGTTCTTCCAAATGAGCTAAAGAAGACCCCAAACATAGCATCAACTAAAAATTTATGATGTCAGCAAGGGTACCCCTTTTTCTTGTACAACTCATATTTGTCCAATTTAGTGTTCCCATTCAATGTTAATCATGCCAGGGTTAGGGTTCTCACATTTCAATGGATTTTCTCCTTAGGTTTCATTGGTGTCAGTATAAAATGTAGCTTCAACCTCTTATTATTGGATTTTTTAGTCTGAGCATAGTCGTTGCGTCTCTTCTCAAAGATGAGATACCACCATTCTCGCCATTTTGTAATGATGAGTATATTGCATTGTCTTTCACCTTTTGATTCATCAAACTTGGGGCATTTAGGTATTTATCGAGAAAAGATTTGAATCCCATGACGATGACGCTTGAAGCTCCACCAAGTAGAAGGATGTCATCAACAAATTGGGAATGATTTATAAGCTTGGTCCTTGGACCATTTCAATAGTTTTCTTATTTATGCAGTATGAGTTGTTTGTAGGGAAGTTTTCTATAATAGTTACATCCTCAATATTTTTGTATAACACAAAAAATATAAGGATGCAAATATTACATAAATAATGAGTATGTATGATCCAACAAGCTATTGGCAATATTTGGGCCTTGATTTTTTTGGTGCATTTTTGGGGGCCTCGACATTTGTTTTTGGGGGTAGTTATACATAAATAATGGAGACCCAACTCACTATGCTCATGTTCTTCCAAATGAGCTAAAGAAGACCCCAAACATAGCATCAACTAAAAATTTATGATGTCAGCAAGGGTACCCCTTTTTCTTGTACAACTCATATTTGTCCAATTTAGTGTTCCCATTCAATGTTAATCATGCCAGGGTTAGGGTTCTCACATTTCAATGGATTTTCTCCTTAGGTTTCATTGGTGTCATTATAAAATGTAGCTTCAACCTCTTATTATTGGATGTTTTAGTCTGAGCATAGTCGTTGCATCTCTTCTCGAAGATGAGCTACCACCATTCTAGCCATTTTGTATTGCTAAGTATATTGCACTGTCTTTCACCTTTTGATTCATCAATGGCAGTTGGTTCATGCAATGGATCTATGTTCCTTCTCAATAGGCAATTCCAAAATATCAAAGATTGTAGAAAGGATGACTTCAACATTTATACCATAAATTTTACATTTTTTGTGATTTAATTGACCTCTTGGAGCATTTAGGTATTTATCAATAAAAAATTTGAATCCTATAGCAACTATAATTGAAGCTCCACCAAGTAGAAGAGCATCATCAACAAATTGGAAATGATTTATATGTTTGCCCCTTAAACCATTTCAATAGTTTTCTAATTCCTGCATTACGAGTTATTTGCATGGAAGTTTTTAATAATAGTTACATCCTCATTATTTTTGTCTATTCAAAAAATGATGAGGATGTGGATATTACATAAATAATGAGTATTGATCTAGGTAGCTATACATGCTCATCTAAAAAATGGTCTTGATATTGACAATTTTTGGGTCCTATATTCTCAGATGTGTGAAAATGTGTCCAAATATGTAAAATGATGTGTGATGTGTGCCACTAGTAAACCAAATAACAAAAAATGGGTTTGTATAAGTCGCTTCATGTACCTTCTCGTCCATGGTAAAGTGCGTCTATGGATTTTGTAGGGGGGTTGCCTATGTCCAGGAAAGTTCATGATTATCTATATGTTGTTATGGACAGATTTAGCAAAATGTGTATTTTAGTGCCTTGTAAGAAATAGGTGATCGGAGAATGGATTGCACATTTATTCTTCCAGCATGTTTGGATTCATTTTGGTTTGACCACATCCATTGTATCTAATCGAGACTCTCACTTTCTTGGGGAATTTTGGTAAACTTTGTGGGAGTCAATGGACACTAAGCTTCAGAAGAGCACTGGTTTTCATCCACGGATTGATCGACAAACAAAAGTAGTCAACGGGATAGTGATACACTGACTCGGAGGATATTGTAACAAGCATCCTAAGATTTGGGATGAACAGTTGTATTATGTACAACATGCCTATAACCGTGCCATACACTGTTTTACACAAAGGTCTCCTTTTGAGAAATGTTTTGGTTATTTGCCTAGGTCTCATCTAGACTTCACTTTTGGGAAAGATTCAGAGGCAGATGCATGCATTGATGCAGACAAAGCCAAGAAGTTCATCCAGAAGATCCAATTGGTTCATCAAGTGGTACAAAAACAATTGAGAAAGAGCCAAGCCAAGTATAAGGCTAGGCATGACAAGCATCGATTTGATCATCACTTTCGAGTTGGTGATCAATTTTGGTTATACATTAGCAAAGAACACCTTAAATGTGAAGGTAAAAAGCTCAAGCCAATCAGGTATGGTCCATTTAAAATTTTAGAAAAGATTGGTGACAATTTTTTCAATTAGGGTTACCTCCATATATGCAAATGTATTCTATGGTTAATGTTGAAAATTTGAAACTATATGAGCCTCTTATGATTGTGGATCAAGGAAAGAATGTTCAAGTTCCTTCTGTTGATGATTTTTCTCCCAAATATCTCAATGAGTTGCATGGAGATGTTATTTTGATAGGTGAGTGAGGACTTCGCGAAGAGGTGATGTGAAGTACCTTCGTGTGGGTCTAAAAGGAACGCATCCAAGTAAAACATGATGTATGAAAACTGGAAAAGTGAGGGACTTGTACCCTCACTTATCATCTAAATGAAATCAGACTTTTGGTGGTCCAAAATATTCTTCGTGGGGAGGAGTGATCTAAGAGGATCATGATAACGGATATGTTACCCAAATCCCAAGAAATGTGGGATCAAACCCTGGGATCACACATCTATCATAGATCAAACCCTAGGATCGTACATCTAGCTAAGARAAAACCTCGAKATCGTGCATCCAGTTTTGTTGAATGGCCATCTAAAATTTTATTCTCGACCAAACCACCAACTCTTAGGGGAGCATCTAAGAACCTTCGACAACAATTATGACATGAGATAAGCTCTTAGAATACTAGTGAAGCAGCATAGGGTTAGGTGCTTTGGATTTGAGGGGATTTGAACCCCTACCTTCATGGAAAAATGAATACACCTTTATAGACTCTATGTACACGATGCTTTTGGGTGGCATTCTACGAGCTTGTTTGTTATCCTCACCTATTTTTGTTGTTGATGTGGTGACTTGCCTATCCATTCTTAAAACATTTGGATAAAATGTGTTCGGTGATATAATGCAATAGATTTGGTCATGGAATCAAAGATTGACAGTCGAGAGCCCCTTTATTGGGGGAAAGGAAAGCCTTTGTTCATTTTATTGCAGGAAGAAGCCATTGAAGATCGAGGAAACTATGTCATTATCTTCCTAGAGGACATCAGGGCCTGATTTTGCAGATTGAAGGCCATTATTTGATGTAACGAGGTGTAATAATGTACTTTGCATCTTTCTTAATGGATCGACTCATCCTTTGAAGTGGACCCAAAAATGTATCCCATATGGGTGAACTATGTTTTCAATTTGCGCAGTATTGCCTCTATTATTTTAGTTTTTGTTTTAAATTCGAGTCTTTAAATACTAATTTTTAATTAATTAAGCCAAATTTTAATGAAATTGCGGGAAATTGAGAAGCTTGTTACAATAATTCAAATTAGTGGAACAAAGCATTTAGCACTAATTTCAGATCGATCATGAGGTTCTTAATGGTGGTTGGTGCATGGAAAAGACCAAAAGGCATCACCAAAAACTTGTAATGACCTTCATGAGTATGGAAAGCAAATTTTGAAATATCGACTTCCTTCATCCAAATTTGGTGATAACGGGAGAGAGGATCAAGTTTGGTGAAAAAATGTGCTCCATGTAACTCATCTAAGAGATCATCAATGTCTAGAATGGGAATTTATCTTTGACTATGAAGTTGTTAAGAGCTTGAAAATTAGGACAAATGCACCAAGTGCCTTCTTTTTAAAGAAGCATGACAAGTAAAGAAGAGTAGGGGCTAGTATTGGGATGGATGATACTATTAGCTAATAGCTCCCATATAATCTTTTAAATTTCATCTTTGTAGGAAACAGGGTGAAGATGGGGGTGCACATTGGGTGGTAGGCTACTGAGAAGTAGTGGGATGTTGTAATCATGTTATCCACGTGAGGCTGGTAATCCGTGGGGATATGCAAAGACTTATTGATGATTGTCTAATACTAACTGCAAATTTGGATGAGAAGTATCCTCAAATGCTTGAATAGCATGGAATCGTGAAATAATGTTAGGATGACCCTTTTTTAGAATCATATGGTGGGAGTTGATGACTTTTAGAGAGCATGTTTTTAGTCCTTTGAGCATGTAGGAAGTGCCACCCTTTTGAAAACTCATGTATAATTCCAAGAAATCCCTAGTGATGGGGCCTAATGTTCTCAGTCATTTAGCACAAAAAAAAAACATCGCACTCACCCATTTCAAGAGAAAACATGTGAGTTTCCAGGGAATACTCACCCATTTGAAGTTTCACATTTTCAAACTAGCCAACACATTTAATAGATCCCTCGTTAGTAACCATAATCTAAAAGTTGCTAACAACATGGATATAGCAGTGTGTTTCTTGGGCAACATGGGAATGAATGAAATTACGAGTGTTGCAGTTGTCTATGAAGAATATTAAAACACTGACCTTTTCTTGCTTGATATATCTTACCAATTTTAACGTTTGAGGAGAAGAAATATTGATCAAAGCATGAAGGGAGAATTGGGGTTCTTTGCTAGATTGGTCAAAAAGAGGAATTTCCTAGATGATGGGTTTGACTTCTTCCTAAGTCCCGCGATCAACTACATTGTCATAAATGTCCTTTAAAATGGTCATAAATAATTTTTGTTCCTTACATTTATGCCCTCGAGAATATTTTTCATTGTTGTTGTAGTAGAGACTCTTGATTTGATGTTATGTTATTTCACCCTATGTCAACTTGTGGACTTTGAGGGGTGGGACAGAATGATGAGGAGCCACTATGTTTGGGTGGGGATGTGCAAAAAAATTAGAGTGCTTGGAAAAAACATATGATATAACTTAGGCACAATGAGTAAGTTGAGTAGCCTCCAACCAAATAAGAGGATGGTTCATCTCTACATGGGCTCATATTTCCTCCTTACAACCACCTATAAAACCTCGCTTAAAAAATTCTTCAGTTAAATTTTAGTTCTAACACACAAATGTTCAAAAACATCAGTATAGTCTTCCAACATGCAAGTCTTCCCCCTCAATGTGCTTACCCTTGTGGGATCCTTCATTGATGACATTGTTACCCTCCTTTGGCTTACCCTTCATCTTCATAATCTAATCAAAACAAAGGCTAACTTTTGTAGAGAGGGAAGACATATTGGATTCCATTTTCTAGGAGACAGACTTAACCATTTGCTTTAATTCACTAGTGACTAACATTTTGTGGGTGTTTGTCATGGGACCACTCATTCCACCTAAGAGTTATGAGTATTATTATATTGACGAAATTCCCGATATTACAAATTGTGTAGATTTTTTGCTACCTATGTTATAGAAGCTAAGGTTTGCAAGAAGTGACTATGGTTTGCATGGTCCTAAGGATAGAGGAGTGTCAAGTGTTTTAGCTCTCTGATATACCAGAGGGTTTCCAACAATAGTACTCAACCAAATCTTTCACAAAACCAACCAAGGAGGATAGACAATACCCTTGGTCATACTATCGAATTCGTTGGTATGTGAGAGCGATTTCCTTCAGTGTTATTCTCAATGTACTATAGAAACATGATGTGTGACAATATTATGTAAGGCTAGTTTTATGTGCACCCAAGGTATTTCGATATACTCGGAGATACGTGAAAGAAAATTTCATATACATCTGTTGTTTGATGGGATACTACTTGAAGGGGTGCTAGTAGAGGTTACAAGGGTGTCCAACTAGGTTTTTCCTCTTGTATTTGTGCATGTATTCTTCCCTAACTACAAGTTTACCCACTTAATGGTAGATCTATATGTTATTTAAAGACATCAAAACATGTATTTGGAGTTAAAAAATAAAAAATAAAAAAAAATGGATCGTGTAATAGCACATGAAAGTACTCTAATACCACTTGCGGTGTTACTTGTTCAGTGAAATAGAATATTCAAGAAAAACCAATGGAATATATCCGCGGAAAGAAAATAAGCAGAGCAAGATAGATGGAAGTATAACTGCGGAAAGCAAATTAACAAAACCAAAATTGGAAGATAACAACAACAAGTAACCTTTGTTAATATTATGAATTGTTGTATTGTTCACTTGCCTCTTCGGAGGGGAAACCTCTAACATGAGCAAAGCAACAAATACAATAAAATCCACCTAACAATTGATTACATAGACTCTACTATTATATATATATTCTAATTGACAAAAACCCTAACCACCTCGTGGACCTCCATAAATGAGGCCTCAATGACTAACTAATGGACCTCCTTTAATGAGGCCACTTACATTTATTGATTCCACACTCTATTATATCCTAAGGACTTATTTAGTAAACATGGCCCTAAATACTTTAAGTAGCAATCTATTCCACTAACTAGGGGAGTTAGGTTGGGACCCTAATAATTTAGGTCAGATAGGTAGAGGATCAAATGGTCAACATGGTGCATGCTTCAATTGGTGGTGATCTTGAAAAAATCTGTGAAGACAAGTCTTTATGGGTTGCATTTTGGAAAAACATTAGGTCAATGGAACACGTAAGATTGGAGCATTTAAAGATTTTTAGAGCGAAGGTTGTAACAATTGCAATTGTAGAGTTGATAAAGGATGATTGTTAGGGAGAATTGAAATCTAGGACCATAAAACAACATCTAGTATTTTAGCAAGGTTCAATATATGGGATGAGGGAGTAGTTGAAGGTGGATTTTGACATTAAGTGAGATTGGAGCATAAATTGATTGTTGCCACACACCGTACCACCAACAAGTAGGGGTGCAATGAGTAGTAAATCCCAAAAGAACAAGTCGAGAGGGGAGAAGGCCACCATCCTAGAGGTACCAAATTTGATTTACCTAGAAGACAAACTTGTGTGTGTAAGTGCATAAGGATGATCATTTAGAAAACTAGGTGGAGCAGGTGCAATTGGTGGATTATCACATCTACAACTATGTGGGTTTCCTTGAATTATCACTAAACCAATACTCATAATGGAGGCTGGAAAGGTAAATATCTTGAAGTCATTCAAGAAATATGCCCTTGTGAGTCTATTGCATGTCTCCTATTTTGGAAACTTCCCAACAGTGAGAAAGTGTATGAGGTTATGGCTCTCGTGGACTCATTATGGAGGAATTTGGTGAGATAAGAAAATCCACATTCATGATGAGACAATCTATGCCATTATAGGGTTAAAAAAGGATGGATAGGATGTTATTGTTGTGTTCATGGTTCAACCCATGATGTAGAAGGATGGAGTTGTCGTTCATAAATATGGAACTATCGTTGAGGAGCAAATGGTTTTGTGCTTGAAATATGATGCAAAACCCAAGAATTGGGGCTTTGGCATAACCTTTGTTAACCATTTGTCAGTTAGCACAATAGCTTAGTTGTTGTATACAAGGATGTCATGGCTCTACTAGAAAGGCAAGTGTTCAAAACAATTTGTCCATGTGGCCGACGTTTGCATGGATGGCATAAGGTTGAATTGGGTAAGGTATATCATCGATAAGGCACTGCAGAGTGTAGCAGACACATAGGATAGGAACCATAACTTCCATTTCAGGAGTTTCTTGCTTCTCATTACATTTTTGTAGTGGGAAGAGCCGGCAAGTGTTCAACTACTACAATGGGATCCAAAGGATACACTTGTTGCAACCAAGTATGAGGCCCTTGATTGTTCTTCAGATAAGGCCACTCAGGTTGGTATTGATACCATGTTTGAGATTTATTATCATATAATATATGAGGTCGTCATACAAACCATCAAGATCCTTTTGGGGATCATTGACACGCATGGATTGCAATATAAATTTGAGGTAGCGAGACATTATCATGCAATCAATATATGTCTATTGGATGGTAGCATAAATTTGCAAGAGGAGGTGGATATGTTGGAGTTCAAGTTGGCATGAAGGCTCATCAAATGAGTTATAAAGAGGTTGTCCAGGGCAACAAAAGAGTAGTAGAAGTAACAGGGAACGTAGGCATTACCAATAGGAGGTGTGACAAGGGAAGAGGTGATGTAAAGAAACCCTAGTTGTGTGTAGAGGAAGAAACGTCGTTAGAGTTCGATGAGTCAGATAACTTAGAGGCATGGAGGAATAAGCGTCCATTTCTCATTCATGGAAGAGCTTATGACTCGGTGATTAGACTAATTCTACCACCCACTCCTCCCATAGTAGGTGCATCCGATAGTCGGCCAATGCATAATGTTTTATCACCCCCATAGGTGATGGGTACCTATACTACAATCCAGGAGTAAGCAATAATCTTAAGGCAAAGTGGAATGCTCAAGTCCTCGATGTTGTGGATACACCAATAACTCCAGTTTTAGATATCAAAAGAGGGTATATCCTCCCCACCGTGAACCTTAACTACCCATTGGCTATCCCTGCAACCAAGAAAATTGATCGCACCACCTAGAATTGTCTTGGGTACCATAGTCTCAATGCCTCTACCTACACCTTCGTAGAGGTTATATTAAAAAGGGTTTATCCTAGACATGCAATAGTTGGAGAAGATTTTTCATTCTTGAGTGACATGTGGTTCATTGACCTATCTTAGGATGATCACCTCTTGGACATCAATTATGGAGTAAGAATTGAGTAGATTTTGGTCTAGATGCTACCATCGTTGTGGCAAAAAAGACAAGCTAAGACTTTGTGCTTAGTATGACAGATAACCATCCAAGAGGAAGGGATGTCAGAGGAAACAATGAAGGAAATAGTTTAGTATTTAGGACACTATTTGGATGGGCAACTTTCTTAAATGGAAAGGAACAAGAGGAAATCATCGACAAGTATCTGTAAGTTCATTTGAAACTTGGATTTGTGGAAGAGTTCTTGGGACTCAACCCAAAATCCATTGTAAAGGAAGCACCTCAATCAATGGTCGTAAATTCCCCTCCTAAAATGGCCAATCCAAATTCACAACCCCCAGCAAGCATAATGTATAACATTTTGGTCATACTGCATGTAATTGGGTCATCATTTGATTTCGATTTCTAGATCAAACACAAAAATTATAGAGCGGAGTATTTAGGACATGAAAGTGGCAAGGCTAACCCATTTAGTGTACCCTAGGAAACCATCACGGAGGAAGAAATCCAGGAAGGATACGAGGTCAAAACACATTGTATCATTGACCTATAGAAGGCGTACCTACACTCACTCATCAAGCTCATTTACAAATTGGCTACAAAGATGACATGCATGGCTAAGGAAAATGATGACTACATGAGGGAATTGTAGATTCAAAACCTACAGTTTAAGGAACATGTTGACCAGTGGGAAAAGGAAAAAGATGTGCTGTAGAGGAAGGTATAACAAGTTGTGTCAATGAGAATCATTGGAAAATGTAAGAAGAAGAGGTCATCATAGTGTTGATGAACCATGCAAAGGAGAGTGTTGTCACACTATAAAGATTGAAGAAGTAAATTGTTGATGTGAGAAAGTGTAAAGTTGAAGCATTTGAAGTTGTAAAGAAGGCACAATAAAATATCTCCACGTATTTTAAGCAGGTGACCCAACACCTGCCTAAGGCTCTTAAGATTGCTCAATAAGAAAGCAGTGCAGTAACCAAGGTAATAATGACCATTTGAAAAAATCGCAAGAAAAAAACAAGGGGTTGTTGGATTCCAGCGCAAATGTAGAGGCAATAAGGGAACATCAAAAGAAGGAAGAGCTTATAATATTGGCAGCCGCTGAGGCAGAGGATTGTGGGAAAATAAAATATTTAATCATTGAGCCTATGGACACCAAAAAAAACAAATAGATAAGTTAGAGTAGTTGAGAATAAAATGTTGGATTATATGGACAAAATTACAGAAAGACATAGATATATTGGCAACACTTGAACAAAAAATATAGTAGGAGACTAAGTAATTAGAAGCATAACATGAGAAAGTGCACACAGAGAGAATTGTGTTTGATGCTCCAAGTGATAATATTGATTGGACTCGGTGTATATCAGTTAGGCAAGATGCTCTAGATTATGAGAAGAAGGGGCTAAGGAATTTGGTTAAGAGAAATTGCGAGTAAATTACATCGCCAATTCACGATGACCAAAATGTTGAAACTCAAAGTGGATGCCAAGTTGGAAGTGTTAACTCAAGTAGTACACATTGCAAGAGAAATGACAAATTTATTAGCAATAGAGTATGCTAAAAAAATAAGAAGCAAACAATAGTTGGACTATCGTTTTTTATGAATTCATTAGATTTAGAGATGCAACCACAAGAGATCTCCAAAATTGAAGCTCATTTATGGATAATGAGATGTATAACCCAACTCAACAATAGGTTGGAAGGTGTGGTTGAAGAGTTGATTTGCCTAGTTTTGACTAAGTGCTAGTGTAGAGCAGAGTTTAGCAGAAGACGAATTTGCAAGAGCCATGGGATTGCAGAATGCTAAGTGCACAGTTTCGTATAAGTCTTAGTATGTTGAGGTTGAGGAGTCATCTTATACATTATTTGCACCCAGTTCCCTTGATCCTATGGGTATGTCTATAAAGACATTGACTATTTTGTATGAGTGAGTTACAACGTGGTTACAATTGATACATCCCCAAACAAAAATTTTAAGATGCTTCGATTATCTGGAAAGATTTGGTCCAAGTTTTCCATTAGTGGGAAATTAGCTTGCGTGGAAGTTCAAAGATGGCAAAAATATCAGATTGGAAGTGGGCCCGTAGATTGGTGGTACTAGATTAAGAGCCCTTCACATAAAATCTTGGGTAGATGCAAGTGTTGTAGATGGACCTTTGTTTTGAGGATTAGATTGGGTGAACTAAGAATAGATACGGTTGGAGGAGCAAAAAGCTACGGAGTGGGTTAATTTCACCCAAATATTCACATATAGCAATGTGACTCTTGGGACGATAATGATCTTATTATTTGGGCTAAAAATGTTGTAGGAAATTTCTAAATAGCCAAGCCATGGTATCCAGTGATGTACTCAAATGGAATGGATCAAATCAAGTAATGGTGGTGGCAGAAGGTGTGGAATATCAAGGCAACATTCAAATCTCATTTATTTTTGTAGATGTCCCTATCAAACAAGGTTTTAACATGGGACAATCTTATCAAAATATCCTTTAAGGGCTTGGGTTGGTGCCCAATGTGCATATGTTCTAATTAATTGGTGCTTCAAATACTTGTGGGTTGTCACTTTTCCATGGAAGTTTGGAATGCAACCATTACTCTTATCAAGTGGACATGTCAATCGAGAGGTTCTTTTATAGAGGAGTCTCTTAAATCTTGTTGGGAGAATAAACCATTACAAGAATTTAATGCTCTCCCCTTAATTGAAGATTGGGCCCTATGGAGATTAGAAAATGAGATGCCATTAGAAGGGGGGTTTCTTACCACTCTTCAAATCTTGTATAAAATAAAGTATACCTTTGCTGGTATTAGGAAAAATATTATTGATAGAGCTCTAGGGAAAATTATTTACATGTAGATAGACTCAAGCAAGGCTTGGTGTTTTTTAACAGAACCTTTGAGGGGAACCTAGGCAGATGTAGAGCAAGAGGAGTTCTGTATTTTTCATAGCATCATTCGTTCTCCTTTTCTTGTAGTTTAGGGTATGCCAACAATAGTACGCTAGAGGTTAAAGTTGTTCTCATAATGGTAAGGCTAGTTGTGGAAAAGGGTATTTCAAAGATGCAAATCTATGGGGATTCTCGATTGGTTGTGGAATGGGTATCCAGTCAGAGTATAAATATAAATTTGAGTCTAGAGCATCTAATTTGGAAGTTCAAGGAGATTTTGGACATTACAGATAATTTCTCTTGTTATCATATTTTTAGAGAACTTAATGGTCTTGCAGATGGATTATTAAAGAGGGTAATAAATGTTGCAATAGGCCTACTAGAGATCATGAAGTCTAAGGACTTAAAATTGGTTTTTTTGCTTTCCAGGTAGATTTGGATTTTAGTTATTTGTCTTTAATATTAGATCTATAGGGATTACAATTTCTATATATTTGTTGATATTGGAATGTTGGTTACAATACACTTTTTGGGTTTAGTGTCCTCATATAGTGTTAATGTAATTTCATCTTTTCTGCTTGAAATAAAGCAATTTCCAGAAGGTTCAATTGGTGGTAAGGTTCCTACAGTTTTGGGCATGTAGCTAAATCGTCTTAGTAACCCTAAGGTTTAACTCCTTGCAATGCAATTATGAAGTTACTACATAATTTAAATCTCAAACCTCTAAGTGATTTCTCTTTCTAGGGCTCGGATTTGATAAATTTCTAAGGGCATAATTGTATATTATGAATTTCCAAGGCACCGAGCCAAAATAGATGTGTTTGTGTGCCAATAAGTGATCCATGAACTTTTTGTTGTCATCTTGAAAATACAAATTTTCAGAAGTAATCAACATCCATGGGGTCACATTTGCCACCATATTTGCAAACATCAAGGCCTCCCCTCTACAAGAAGTAGTATACTAAGGCAATTTTAGTTGGATATCGACCTTGTAGCTGGATCTTTCAAGCTTTCACTTCCTTCAAGGCACGAAATTTGAATCAAGTGGCATACATTTCAACCACTAAACCATACCCAAACAAACTCTTGGTCTTTTTCTTATGAAGTTTTATGTTGGGAATAAAGTCCATACATTATTAGATAAGTGGATAAAGGATTCGATATGCTGGCGTAGTGAAGTATGAAATTGAAGATGGTGGATTAGGGTTTCCATAGGTCCCATATATAGTAACGACAAGGGTGATAGGAGGTAAGGAGGGATGGAATTGTGTTTATTTTATAGAAAGAGGTGAATGATTAATCAGGCGTTCCACTAGAGGGCTAGCATATAGGGTCCAACCTAAAATTATGCACTTCTAGTGACACATCAGATCCACAGAGGCAAACACTCCTTGGGTCTGTTGCTTGAGAAAGAGGAATGAGTTACCACTCATCAACAACAGTGAGGTCTCCAGGGGTATACATACATACATATGTATGTATCTATTAAAACAACTTTAAATCTAATATTCCATAGTAGAAATATGAATATATGTGTCCTTGTCTTGTTGGCATTGATAGAGCCAAAGGCCTTTGTTCTCTTTATTAAAAAAAGACCCAAATAAAGAGTCCTAAAACTAAACTTGCAATTATCCCTAGGCATTTTCTACCTTTGCTTATGCTTAAACGCATACAAAATGCGTTCAATACCTGCCCACGACAAAGCGTGTGAACATAAAAACAAAACCAGGTAAACAAGCCACATAACAAGTTTTGATAAGAAATATAGTAAAGAGATGAAACATATTCTAGAGGAAGAGAATGATCCATGTATTCGTGTTCAATAATAATTCCTTCCTACAGAGATAGAGCATCATTGGATAATTTATTTGATTTATTCATTAATTCTATGTAAATATGAGTAAAATATATCGATGAAAACTTCAATCTTACATCAGACCTTGTTCACGATAAAAATTAGCATCAAATTCTCTATGTGGATTTCCCATTTTCCCAATCAATCATAATTTTAGAATCAGTCAATACCTAGACCCTGCTAATTCCTTTATTTGCTACACATTTTAGAAGTAACCATAAGGCGCCATAAAATTCTGCTCTAATATTTGTCCCCGAGTTTGTTGTATACTTGAAAGCAAAATATTTATTTTCGTTTATAAACAAGAGACCAAGAGCACCACAAATGAATGGAGTTTCTAGACAAACACTGTAAAAAAACCCAAGCCTTATCTTTGTCAATCTCTAGAACCTTTAGAATCCTTTGGGCTTTTGCTTTCTGAGGTGTCATGATCCTCCATAGACCTATATAATTCGATGAGTTGCTTGAGAAGGAGGAATGAATTCCTCTTGAAAATTATATTATTGTTAATAAGCAAAATCCCCCACAATAGGAAACATAGTAATGCCTTATGATCAACTACTAATTTATTTTTGTACTAGAATTTGAAACAAGCTTGCACAGAGACTTCTTTCCACCCATTGTTACAATTTCCAACATCAATACTTCCTTTCAAACTCCCATAGAATCCACTATTTCCTTGTCATTTTTGCATATAGTACATCTTCTCGAGCCACTCCAATTTCTTTGATGATCGTTACCACGAGAATATCCTGGTTTTAAGAGGATGTTGAAGCTTCCAAAAATTTTCCTACCACTAGTTTTTCTCCCCTACTTCTTCATCCTCTATTTTGATTGCATACCCTAATTTAGCAGTATAAACCTCAGATCATTTACTCTTGGACCAGTTAATTTCATCTTCCTACTTATTGTGTTCGATAACATCATGCTTTAGCACAATTGTATAAATACCCCATTCTTTAGCTAATTCTCCTTGTAGGTTAAGTTCTTTTGAGCTCTTCCATTCTTGCCTCCACTGAATACGCAAATTGGTAATGTTGCAATTGCTAAATTGAAGATTTCATTATCATGAAGAGTATTTAACAATGGACTTGGAAATTTGTAGTTTCCAACACAACCAATCTAAGGATCTTCTCCTGCCCTTTTTTTTCAAAGAATCTGGGGAAATTTATATTAAAAAGTCTGTCACAAATGACATGAGGATGAAGCATCAAATTTCAAAACCATCCCTTATAGATGAAACAAAAACAGGCCGAGACCTTGCTAGGATGCTTACAAAATTTAAATATGTTTGAAGCTTACACAATATATCAAAATTATTTCCATAATATATCCTATGAAAGGTACCTAACAACAAGATACAAAAACAAAACATAAGAAAAATAGCTAGCTTGGGGTGTCATTCCTACTTGACTATTCTTTAGTTTTCTCTAGAGATGATTTGAAGTATGGAAGATTCGACTACAGATCTGGAGAAGAGGCTTCCTCAAAGTGAATTGTATTGGAGATCTCTGGAGACCGGGTCCTGTTGGAATACTGAGGGGAGAAGGGGGTGACTCAGTATGAGCACAATTAGTACTTTTAATCACAATAAAAAACCTCCAATAAATATCACGAGCATTCAAAACACCATAGTTCAATGCATAGACATCACATAAACACAATGCACCCAAATTTTACGTGGAAACCCAATGCGGGAGAAAACCACATAATGTTTTTCTTATTTATCAAAGAGTACATTCATTGGAAGCACCGACTTCCTGTTTCTCCAGCTACAACATGAAGGAGGCTCTAAACCCCTATCTACAAGCTACAACCAAAAGGAATCTCCAACTCCCTAATTTACCGTCTCCAACCAGAAGGAGGCTACAACCCCCTTTCCTTGCCCTGTCCAACCACCTTGAAATACAAATGTAGACTAATTTGTCACTACCTCCATCGTTGTAACTGATAACCTGTTGTTATTGTTGTTTATGATACTTCTGTTGTTGCTATTGATATCAATATCTCATCAAGACTGTAACCACATATACCTCATAACAATATCCACAAGAGAGTTCTCCAAATCAAATGCTTATGAATCACCAAGACATATATGTTCCCGAGTTCCTGAATTCTTCAGAATACACACCCTAACACATAGAGGAAGACATACCTTCAACCTGTAGCTAACCTGAGTTTTAGATCTTTGATCTTCAACAATTTTTCCTCACAGGTCCGCGACCCTTACACTGTCTACTCGCGGATGTCTGAACTTTTCCTCACTGCAGCACGCGGATGTACGCACTTTTCCTTCTGAAAACTGTGGATTTACGCAAAGGACTTGGATCTTTAACTCTTTCTCCGTACGCTTGGCTCCTGCAAACTTCTTCCTTCACTGGACTTCGTTGACTTCCTCTCACTCGCTCAGATCTACCAATCTGTATTCACAGAAGTGATTTTCCAATTGAATCTTCTCTGTGTTTTAATGAGGATCTCATGATGACATGTAACTCACTTATGATCTCATGATGGCATGCAAATCACATGAAACTTGTTAACTTTTGTTTATAGTATCATGATGACATGCAACTCACATGCAACTTGTCAACTTTTGTTTACAGTTACTTTAACATGCAACTGACATGTAGCTTGTTAACTTCTATTTACAACTACTTTACTTCGACATGCAACTTGTTAACAACTTGTTTACAATCAATTTAGCATGCAACTGACATGGATCTTGTTAAATTCTATTTACAACTACTTTACTTTGACATGCCACTTGTTAACTTCCTGTTCAAGGGTTGACATCAATGACAACCAATCTTTCAACAATTCAATGACAACTAATCCTTCAACAACTAATCTTTCAACAATTAATCTTTCAATAATTAATCTCTCAACAGGTCCTTGGTCTATTTTGCAATTCTTCCACTTTTGAACGATTGCAACACATTCATCTTATAATTGGTGTTGTCCTTGTCTCTACTCTGCTAGGATCTCCATTGTTGTGAGCATATGAGTAGATATTAGTTGAACCTGGATTTGCAAGGTATGAATTGATTGTATTAGCTCGTCGTATTCTTCTTCTCGTAGCTCCTACATCCACCGTGCTACCCCTATTTGATGCCTTTCCATACCCGAATGCCCGTTGAAATCTTCTACATAGAGTATGATTTTGTCTCCTTTCTTCAGTTGTAGAGCTCCAAGGCACTACTTCAAGTTATTCTTCCATAGTTGAGCCCAGGGTGGCGCTCTTAAGATGCACTCATGGCATGCGGGAGGCATGACCCATGACGCAAGGAAAATTGCTACCATCAAATCCATGTAGCCTCAGTGGATTTCACACACTTTGAGCATATAATGAGGGGGGGTGGAGCATGCCCTATTCTTATCAATTATTTGCAAGGTGATATTTGGTGACATAATCTCTTGTTGATCCAGTACTACTCCCATAAATCCCGATGCTAGAACAAACCTGCGAAGTGATCGTACCTTTCCTGAAACGAACTGAACACATGCATAATTTGTTGAGGGACATTGAATTTTCATGTTATTCGGGCATAAAAACTGAGTACCACCCGAGTCTTCCGCGTGGGAGATGTTGTGACCTTTATAATCAACGTCCTTTCCTACCCTTGACAGGATTGCACTTCTAGGGGAAGTGGTGGATTCCTAGCGACGTGTATGCCGCCCATATTTTTCTGAACTTCACCTAATACATTCACCTTGACATCCTTCTTTACGTCTTTCGTCTTTGATATTATTCAAGATCATGGAATTGGGGTCGCCAATGAACGATCATTGACCCTTAGTGTTTCTATGGGGTCCCTTAATGCTTGATTTTCTCATGCATATACAATGGTGTTATTGTGGCAAAGAATGTGGAGAGGGACAAAGGAATGAAGAGCCTCCAACTCAAAGAGTATTCATTTGAAAATGGATGTAAGTTTCATTTCTCTCGTCATCATTTTTTCCTCGTATGGTTTACGATTACCATGGAATCCCCTATAATTGAGAAAGAATTTATTCCTTGTTGTCAGATCAGATTCAACCCTTGGATAAGAGCATATGGCTCCGCTTGGTTGTTGGTTTCTTTCCCTAAATTCCAAGAGAACTTCCTCATGGGGAGAAGAGAACCCCAGTTGCTCTTATCGCCCCGAGGTTTCCTTTGGATGCTCCATCAAAGAATAATATGTGCAACATTTGTGAATGTTTCCATTCTTCAAATTCTTGTTTTCAGATAAACAGAAGCTAAGAAAGATTATGAGCTTGGGGTCTTTTTGTTATGAGGGTACCGTCCTCCTTGCAGTTTTGGATGGAATAAGATTCTTGTACCATATCTCCTCCTCTACATTCAACTATTGTTGTTCAAGCCATATTTTTTGCTTCTTGCTAAGATGTTTCGCTAGCAAACCTAAACTCTTTGAAGCTGTTACACATTATTTTGGTCACCCCAGTGATCAACTGACAATATATGCATGACTCACTTCTATGTTACTTGAAAACACTAAAAGAGACTTTCTCCATGAGGAAAGTGGCTTAGCTTTTCTTCCTTATAAACTATGTCAAAGGAGATCGTCGAACGCTGCTCTATGCTTAGGGTACGATGATGCTTGATCATCGCATGCTGCACCAAAACAGGACTGTGACGTCGTCCCAGGCTACTCGTGCATAGGGTGTGACAATGCTTAAACAAGAGGAAAAGTAAAATTCACGAAGGTTCTAGAAGGGAATCTTTTAGAAGATGAGGTGGCCTCCGATCGGTTTGGATCTTACTCGCTTCTCTGATTTAGTGGGATCATCTGAATCTCCTCATCCATCTCTCTTTCACACTATATAAAGAGGGATCTCTTATGGAAAAGGCTAAGGATTGCTTATGCATGAAGAATTTTGCTATAGATTATACTGAGGATAGCTTTGCTTTAGCTCTCTAAGTCAGATTGTGGATCTTCTTCATCGAAGGCATTGGCGCAAAGGTGTGTGTGTTGAAGCAAAGAGCCATTGGAAGGGACCTTGCAACATCAAGGCATGGGTTGTATTCTCCAGTTTCCTTTAATATAATGCAACAATACATTTCTTCCCTATAAAGGTGTATTTACTTTTATTGTATAACTCCTTGATCTTATACATATAATTCATTGGAATATATATATCTTTGTTCTCTTTGTTTGTTGGTTTTTGTTTCTTAAACATGTTCACCATCCCGCAAATCCAAAGATGGAGTGACAAGGAAGACACTAGCAAGGATCAAGCATCATTTAAAAGGTATGTCATTTGTCTCTCTCTGAACTAGTTTATATGAAAATGAAGTCTAAGGTGAAGTTTGTATTCTTCCTTGTTTTGTTCTAGCTTCTTGTTGAAGTTAGGGAGATTAGTTTGTGTCCGCACTTACCGATTTGTTAGATAACAAAATTGGCGACCATACTGGGGAATAACTTCTTTTGGTTTTTTTCTTCTTATTTGCTTTTAGCTTGCCTTATTTTGATCAATTTCATTCTCTGAGTTTGTGGGTGATCCATCTTGACTCCCTGGTTCTGAAAGTTCATTGAGAAACTTTGTCATTCTTTCAAATTTTCCTTATATTGAGACTTCGCCGCACTGTGTCTTGCTTTCGGCCTGCGACGATTCTTCATCGTCGCACTCTCCTTATGAGAACCAGAGCGACGACATTGCACTGTGTCTAGCTTTCAGCTTGCGACGATCCTTCGTCGTCACACTGTACCCTTCTACAGCCTGCGACGATTCCTATAGGAATTGTTGGAGTGACAGTCGATTTTTTTTTCTTTGCCCAGATTTGTCTTTACTGCTTGGGATGAACTTTTAGCTTTGGTGAATGATTGGTTTACATCTTTTAAGCTTGAATTTGATTGATTTTCAAGAATTGAGAGTCTTCTTCATAAGCTTTGTAAGTTTCATCTTTTACTTCTTATTTCAAGGGTATAATCTCAGGGCTTTGTTCCCGAGTGTTGGCTTGATAAGTTGTTCTTGATCTCTTTGATTTTTGGATTGATTTTAAGTTTTGGATTATTGTTGATTAAGAAACAATTTTTGTTTGCATTCAACAAATAGTTTTCTTATCTTTTTATTTTTTTGCTTGCATTATGAGTTTGATTTGGGAAATAGTGTTGAGAATGCATTTATCTTCTTGGACCATTCTTTATTTTTTGGATCATGTATCTGTTCTAATTTGAAAAGGAAACGACTGAAGTTTATTCTTCTTTTTAGTAGTATTTGTAAGAAATCTTTTGCATTCAAATAGTTGTTGAAAAGAGGAAATTGGAAGATTTAGTAGTTTTGATTGTTTGAAATCCACATCATTCAAAGATTGAGAAATTGTGCTTTGTAACTTTTGTATTATGGAAAGATAAACCTTCTCCCTATTGTAATTAGAGTTCATCGAATGAAATGATTGCATATCATATCTTTTTTGAATTTTATTGGGTCAAGGTCAAATACATCATCAGTTTCATTTTTGTTTCCCTTTTGAGTAAGTGACAACCTTTAAAATTCAACGTAATTTTAAAATCTATTCGCAACTTTTATTTTCTATAACTTTTATACACCAACATTAACTAGTATAATGCTTTGGAATAGGTTGTGAGACACACTCTTCAAAACATCAAAACACACAATTGTATCTTGTGATAAGGAGAGTTCAAATCCATTCGCTACATTTTGTCCTGGGAAGCAATTCTGACACAAGGGTCAATCACGAGGTCGCATTAGGGCCGACAAASTTACTCACCCTGCTTTGTTGGTCTTAGTGTAGAGATTGTGTGTATTATTGGGGGTCACTTGAGAAGAAAATCCRGTGGGGACCTTCTCGAGTTGATTTTGGGCTTGGATACCTTGCCCTTGCGCGTGGATCAGATTGTTGACTGCTTCCCCAGGGATCCATGTTGTAATTGGTAACCTTAGTGACCTATCTCTTTAGAGTCTTTACACGAGGTSACTGTGGAGGGGCAAGTCTTCACGGTACCTGGAATCGGCGTTGGCCAAACTCACTCGGGCTTCTTGGAGGGTATACCCACRATTATGTGTGGGAGCTTGCACTAAGGTGTAAGTCTGTTAAGCAGGTCGTCAATGTAAATTTTCCACCGGCTTTATCCSAGCCCCTTCTTGTCGTGATTTCACGACGTTGGATTTCATCACCAAGCAATGACTTTGAAATAAGAAGGTTTGTTTGCGTGTTTGATATCTATATTTTATTAGTGAGTGTTGTTTGTTTCTCTAGTTGGCCATAGATTTATTTCATTCTTTATTTAGTTCAGCCAACATCGGCCCTCATCGTTCATGTAGGATGCAAGGGTTACCTCTGGAAGGGCCGAAAGAATACACTCCTTTTCTTCCTAACTCCCCATAGGGTTCTCCTGAAGGAGCAGTCAATAACGACGTAGCCTCTCAGATTGGAAGTTCTACTCCATTAGAGGAATCAATACTTCCTGTAAATCCGTTATTGAGTGTTGTATAAGATCCACTTTTGCTTTGGATAAATTCATCGGGAGATGTTGTTGTTGGAGATTATACTAGAATACCTGTTGGACCTTACGCAGAGTCTGGTGTAGACGATCCACCCTTCCAGAGTGAATCGTTTAGAACTACGGTTCATACTGCTGGAATTTTTAATCCTAGCTCAGTCTGTGTCTGTTCTCTTTGGAGGACCTCTTCGGGACACGATATTTTTGATAAACTAGGAATAAGTCCTAATCAACCTATGGCATCACATACGCCTATGACTTCCACTGCTTGTACAGTACCTTTAGATCATTTTACTGGAACGACCAGTAATGTTGTCACGGTTTCAGACCAATTGTTGGTTATTTCTCATACAATTCTTCCCCTCCAACTCACTAGCTCTACCATGGTCCCACAAGTTACGCATGTTTTTGCCTGAAGTCCGGTTATCCCTCAAGCTCCTATTGGAACACCACTTTCGCTTAGATTAAATCCGACACTTCCACTTGGGTATAACGCTCTTAATACTTCCATTGCTAATCCTGCCCAGAGTCCATCCGGAGGGCCTAATCTTTTTGTTACTCCTGGATATAATGCTGCTAGAAGTTTTGTTCCTACACCTACCCAAGTTCTCTCCGGAGGGCCTAAAATTCCTCCTCCACCTCCACTTGGAGGATCTAATCGTCCCGGTACAAGTAGCTCCAATCAAGTTGGAGGCATAAGTCATTCTGCCGCTTCTGGTTTTCAAATTCCTGTTGGAGGCCAACCTCAAATTGGGCGTCAACCTCAAGTTGGGGGGAAACCGCAAGTTGGGAGTCATAACCCAGTGTATGGGCCATATATTCCTGGATTACAATCTCAACCTTGGAATTTTCCTTTCCAAGTCAATCAACAACCGCTTGAGGGGTAACCTCCTCGAGTTAATTATTTTTTACCCCCTAATCGCGGAAAACCATATCCAGGTTCTATGAATCCTACCTTGGGTAGAGCTTTTCAGTCTAATGCTCGTTTCCATGGAAGCATACCTAATCAACGAACTCAAGCTGACTATTTTTGCAATTTCATGATGTCTAAACTTACCGAGAAGTTGGGTATTCGATATGAAAACTCAACACCTTACTATCCACATGCCAATGGCCAAGTTGAAGCAATTAACAAAGTTCTCACTACTATGCTTCGACAAATGGTAGGAATTCACAAGTCAAGCTGGCACATGATGCTCTTCTCAGCATTATGGGCCTATCATACATCCATTAAATCTACCACAGGGTTAGCATCTTTCCACTTAGTATGTGGTATCGAAGCTATTATGTTGATTGAATGTGAAATCCCATCTTTGAAACTAGCCGTCGAACTTCTCCCTAACACCTTATCTAAAGAGGAACGTCTCTTGTATTTGATGCAATTAGACGAGACTCGTCGTGATGCTGCCTTAGCCATTGAAACTCAGAAGAAACGTGTCAAGGCTCAATACGACAAGCATGTCAAACCACATATTTTTTCTGAGGGTGATTTAGTTCTCCTTTACAAACATGATCGTGACTTATTAGGGGCCGGTAAATTCGAGCCCATGTGACGTGGCCCTTATATCATTAAACGAGTGTTGGAGAAAGGGGATTATGAGCTGGTAGATTATGATGGAATTCCTTTGAGTGAACCCAAAAATGGGCTTTACTTGAAGAAGTACTATGCTTAAACTATTTTTGCATGAGTGCTTTATATTTTTAGTGTATCATACTCTAGTGTGTTTTTTT
>SNQJ01S0005619.1:427334-440616 GCA_010110895.2 Picea sitchensis
TATATATATATCTTTGTTCTCTCTCTTTGTTTGTTTCTGTTTCTTAAACAGGTTCACCATCCCGCAAATCCAAAGTTGGAGCGATAAGGACAACACTAGCGAGTATCAAGCGCCATTTAAAAGTTTTGTCATTTGTCCCTCTCTGAACTAGTTTATATGAAAATGAAGTCTAAGGTGAAGTTTGTATTCTACCTTGTTTTGTTCTAGATTCCTGTTGAAGTTAGGGATATTAGTTTGTGTCCGCACTTACTGATTTGTCCTATAACATAAGCTACCACCACTAGAGGAAAGAGATTGTCAGAAAATATTGCCCGATTTCTAGCAAGTTAGATTTTCCATGTAACAAATTTAGGCAGTGCTAAGAGGGAGGGTTTAAAGGCTTGTTTGTTTTTGAGGTATCCTCGGTACGTTGATTTCCTTTTCCTGAAAAGATGATTGAGCTTATGTGGCCATATGATAAGAGCAGAGAGAGGTTCGAGAGCTAGAGACCACACCTCCTGTGCGAAAGGACAGTCCATGAATAAATGTGTGCTAGTTTCCTCTGAACGATGACATATGGCACACCAATATGGGCCGTTGAATCCTCTTTTCTGCAAATTTTCACATGTTAGAATTTTGTTATGCACCAACATCCAACAAAATATGTTTATCTTTGGTAAGCCATCTGTATTCCAAATTTTCTTCCACACTAATGATCTAGGAGGTAAGTTGACCTGAGCCAAGAGATAGGAATAACCAACCTTTACTGAATATTGATTGTCTCCCCAACCACGAGAGTCTTTATCCTTGAAATGAATTTTAACGCAAACCCACAAACCTTGACAAAGGCTAGGGAAGAGATCATGGAGGTGTGGGGTGGGGGGGGTGCAGATCTAGGATCTTCCAACTCACCCAAGATCCTGATGGGAGCCACTTAGAGATATGAAAAAGAGCGGTGATGCCATGCTTCTGGCACAAATTTCACAGGGGAGAAAGATTATGATTATGCATAAGAGGATGCTTACCTATGATGTTGTCTTCCAACAAGATAACCTTACGCCCATTTCCCGAGATCCAGGTGGCCTTACTCTGGAAAAGAGGAAGGGATGCTTTCAACAACTTCCATATTGGAGACCCCGATGTGCAGGTTGGAGGGGAGTCTAGACACTGTAATCTGTCTCCTACCAAATATTTATGTGTGATAACTTTCTTCCACCAATCTTCATTTCCTGACATGAATCTCCATAGTATTTTTTCCCCAAGCGCCAAGTTAGATATCATTGGATCTAGGATTCCCAATCCTACATGTGTTTTATGAGCCCTAACCACATTCCAATTTACTAGATGCATTCTTTTAGAATTGTCCTTTCCTCCTTCCCAAAGAAATTTTCTAATTTCTTGTGCAATAGATATTTTTACATGAGAGGGGGAAAGAAGGGAAGAAAATTGAAGAAATGGAAGGGTAGAGAGAATAGATTTGATGAGGATTACTCTTCCAGCATGGTTTAGCCATTGGGAGCCCCATTGAATTAGTCTCTATTTTCCCCATGATCAGTGATCAAGTTGATCGAGGGAGAGATGAGAGGCATATGGGGATACCCAAATACTTGAATGASTGGAAGTTCTCTACTATTGGGGACWCAAGCACATTCGCAATCCTGCCTGTCATTCTAGAGTTTATATTCCACACATATACTTGGATTTTTACTGATTGATTTTTCCTCCTGATGCCTTCATGATTTCCTCCAGAATATCTTTGAATTGTTTTGCAATGAGAGGGGAGGCACCACCAAGGAGAAGTGTATCATGTGCAAATTGGTAGTGAATAATTCTTTTGGCCCCTTGAGATATTTTGATGCCTGGGATAATTTTTGCCTCTCACTTTTTCCAATTGTTGACTTATGTTCTACCATGTTGATGCATAAAATAAGAGAGAGGGGGCATCCTTTTCTGCGACCCCTAGATAATTTGAAAAAATCTGTTGGGCAACCATTGACTATTGGGGAGATCCATGGGTCCCCTATACAAGAATAAATCTAGGGTATAAAGTTCTCCTCAGATCAAAATTTGATAAAAATGGCAGGAATAAAATTGTGTCGAAACCGATAAAAAGCGTTGACCATATCTAGTTTAATGATCATCTCTTTATCTCCATGCTCCTTGCTGGAATGCATATCTTCATGAACCAACAAGATATTATCTATAATCTTATGATTTCCCACAAATCAACCTTGATTTGGGGAGATTAATTTGGGAAACTAAGGCTTGATTCTCTCCACAAAGATTTTTGAAATTATTTTGTAAGAGACATTGCATAGGGAGATTGTACGGAATCTCTTGAAAGAGGAAGGATTAAATTCTTTGGGGATTAGGTCCATGAAGGAGGATTTTGTGCTCCCCCCCATCCTAGCAGATTTTTGGACGCACTAGATCATACATACCAAGCCTTTTTTGATCAAGTGCCAGCAGAGGAGACATAAATGAACTGTGAAACCATCTGATCCCGGGGCCTTATCTGGGTTCATCTGTTGTGATACCCCAAGAATATTTGCTTTTGTTACTGGTTGAATGAGATTCTCATGTTTCGACTAGTTGATTATTTGGGGTATGTTTTGGAGGAGGTTTTCCCGTGCCTCTATATCCACATGTCCATCTTCTTGATATAGTTGTTCAAAATGCTCCTTAGTTGTTATATTTACTTGATTGTGTCCCTTGATATAGGTCCCATCCTTGGCCTTGATCTCTGTTATTCTATTTTTCCAAGTTCTAGCCTTAGCTTGGCGATGAAAAAATTTCGTGTTTCAGTCCCGTGCCCAAAGCCAAAGACTCCTTGATTTCTCCATTTTTCTTCTTTGTGCCTTAACACTTTTTAGTACTCCACAAAGGTCTGTTGCCCTTCCATTAGCTTGTTCGCTATGTTGGGGGATGATTCCATAGAGATTCAAATTTCCTCCAATATATCGACCAACTCTATTGCTATTTTCTTCTATTTTTCTTCTTTAGCTTTCCACCCAACCTCGAAGGAGCCTCTTGGTGTCTTTTAATTTCTACTCCCAAATATAAACTGGGGACCCAAGAACCCAAGAGCTCTAGACGGGATATATTTGGTCCATAAAGGAGGGGTCTTCATCCCAAAAGGGGTTAAACCAGAAAGGGATTGGCCTAAGAGATTAAGAGTGAGTTAGTTCCAAGACAAAAGGGCGGTGATCAGACCCATCCCGGGGGAGAATTTAGGACAAGGGAAGCAGGGAATTCTCCATGAGGTTACCACTAACAAGGAATCTGTTTAGCTTGGAGGCTATATTCCCCAACCCTTGTCTCTTATTAGGCCAAGTATATCGTCTACTCACTAGTTTTACATCTAAAATATCCACCCCTTACATAATTTATTCCATGAATTCTCTATATGAATCTCTTACTATATTGCCTCAATGCTTTTAAGATGTATGTAATGTAGTGTTAAAGTCTCACGTGAAGATGAGGGAGGAATTGGATTGATTCTTCTGAAGTTTTAGAAGATATCTCCAGCATAGAGATTGGTCTTGTGATTGAGAAGACATGTAAATATTAAAAACATAAAATATCTTACCTAAAGGAAGGTCTGTTAGAGTCACTTTCAACCAATTAGAGTGGCTTGACCAATCTTCTAAATGGAACATCTATGAGTTCCAAGGAGTGACAATGCCATCTGAGGCCCTTTGCAAGCTCACTGCCATACTTGTGCTTGCCTTCCAAATAATTTTGTTGTCTTGAAGGACATATGTGTCCTTCATTTGCGTCTCTTGGAGTAGAAGGATATGTGGGGATTTTTTCCTTACTAGGATTTGGAATAATTCCTTATCATTTCTGTTTCCTAAACCTCTACAGTTCCAGGAGATGATTTTCATCATTTAGACGAGGATTTTGGGTTCCCCCCCCCTAAGGGGAATCAAGCCACTTTGTTTTCTTGAAGGTTTGGATTCCTTCTTTGTGTGTCCATCTAAGGTGCTTTGTTTTCCAGGCTCTATTTCCTTCAGAGCAGATGCCTCTCTCCTTTGGTAGTTCGACCTCCTGCCTAGTTTTTTTGGAGGGGAAACTGCGCCAGAATCTGGATCTGATTCTTCCTCTGAACTATTCTCGAGTTCTCCCTCTTCGTGATCCACCTAAGTGTTCTGCTGAGACACCTCCTTATTTATTTGTCAATATTCATTGCTCTCCACTAGTTCTTGTTGATTTAGATTAGTTCTATTTTCTAGTTCTTCTTCCATCTCCGAGAGGATTTCATACTAATTTTTTTTTGGGATTCGCTCACTCGCATATCCAGTTGAGGAAGTGGCTAAAGTTTCTCGAACTTGTGTTTTGGAGGGAGCTCCCTCTTTGACTGGAGCTTTTCCTGTCAGCAAACCTTGTTTTTTGGCACGTGTCTTCCATTTTGGCTACCGCCATTGCTCGTTTATCTCCCCTTCTATAATATCTATTGGGGCTTTAAGTCACCCCTTGGAAAAATGTCCATATTCATGGCAGATCTTGCATTTGAAGGGGAGTTCTTCATAATATACCTTTTGTGAATATGACAAGTGGTCGAAAGTGACTCTGATGGCCTCTAAGAGACCCTTTTCTAAGTCAACTTCAACTCAAATTTGGGCACATGTCTGAAAGCCATCTTTTGGTTCTGCACGATCTATGTATCTACCTAAAGTATTTCCGATGGCTTGGAGGGTATCATAATTCCAACAATGGAGAGGGAGGAAAGGGAGCTTGACCCAAACTGAGACGACATAGGGGATATCATTTTTTGCGTTAAAATCACGATTCCATATGTTTAGGTATAATCCTATGGACCCCATAAAATAGGGTCCACTTCTGAAAATCAGGTCCCTATTTTTTTCTCTTCAAACAGAAAAGCATAAAAACGCTTTCCATAAAGAGAGAAGGAATATCTACCTTTTATCAACAGTTTTCAGTTGCTTTCAAGCCATACTATTATGGATGTGGGCAAGGGCTATATAATTGTGAATTTCCCAACCAAACCATTCTCTGCAAATCAAAGCACTAACGATCTCGAACTCGCCTTAACAGGGACAACCTAAATCTCATCAAGTTTTTCGACAAATTGAGATGTCGTGGGTCTAGGTTGTTTGGGTAAGGTAGAGATTAGGGATCAAGTTTTTCGACAAATTGAGATGTCGTGGGTCTAGGTTGTTTGGGTAAGGTAGAGATTAGGGAGGCAAATGTTGTTATCTCCCTATCGAGGGAGGTGGAGGGGGGAAGGGAAGGATCCCCCTCTAGAGGAGGGGGCAAGTGGGAGCAACAACAAAAATGGCTATGGCTTTACCACTAAGATAACTTTATCAACTTAGCTTTCAATAGAAAATATAAATAATAATAATGGATCTTATCCTACCTTAAGCCTATTTCCTTTGCTAATTTTCTAGGCTTACCACTCTCCTACTAAAGGAAACACATTAATCATATCCTCTCATATTATTGATGCCTCTAAATGAGTCTTTCTCTCACTCCTAATCCAATCTTCTATTGTGCTATATCCAAGATATTTTTTCATCACGACTCTTCCCCATGAACGTTCATTATGTAATTACCTCCATTAAATATTTTTTGCCAATGCTTGACCAAAGAAATCAATCTTTTTAAGACCCCAACTTGGTTCCTCATTTTGCTTTGCTAGTCTAGTCCATTTCACCAAAGGGATCCCCTCTTTTCATGTTTCTTTGTCCATAGGAAGTTAAAACGTTTTCTTCTGATTTTGTCTAAAATCACTTTTAGAAAATGACACAAAGCTAACCAATAGGACCATATACTTTCCAGAGATGATTTAACCAATGTTATCATATTCCCTCATGATAACCACTCAAAACATCAATTTATTTCTCCATCCTCTATTTTCTTGTACAAACAAAGGAAGTACGAAAAAATTTAGGCATTTATCTTTAGTGTAAAACTGAAATACTTGATTCCTTTGTCCATAAATAAGACATTTAATGGAATTATTTGGGACATCCGATTCTCCATTTCTTCCCCCAACCCATTAAGGAGCAGAGATGATTTTTGAATGTTTACTTCCATACAACTTGCCTTGTTATACAAGTCTAATATTTCTTTGTATTTATTCATATCTTATAAGGATCCTAAACGAAACAATATGACATCATCAATGAAGAGAATATGGGTTAATTGGATTCTTGCAACCTTTATCACTTTAATGGATCCCTCTCTTTTTGCTTATCTCATTAACACGCTCAGACCCTCAACAAATAGTAATAGTAGGGAAGGAGCCATCATACAACCTTGTTTGAAACCTGTTCACGCATGAAAAATCCTTGAAGCAGAACCATGTACCAAGACTGCAAAGGAGGCCGAATAGAGGCAAGCCATGATTTAGTTCACCTAAAAATTCATTGCGAGATCAATTTTCATTACCATTTCTATAATGTTATCCACCTTTGTTGTGTGCATCCCCTCCTAAGTTGACCCAAATACATCACAAATTTCCCTATTAAATACAAATCCAAAAATTTCACTTGACATAACCCCTGAGAGAATAATTCTCAATCTATTAACCAATATATTTGAATTGATATTATATATAGAGTTACATAAGGATATTAGTCTATAACTGTGAAAAGAGTCTAACTTGTTTTTTTAGGAATCAAAATAACGAACGTTGCATTATGCCCCCCCTCCCCCCCAAAAATAAAACTCCTGATAATTTTGAATTACTAATCCTTTGAAGTCTTCCTCCTCTAGCTAGGTTTGATTGAAATTGAAGGGATTTTGAGGCTTTTGAGAGTTTGATTCAATTCAAACAAGGATAGGTAGATGGTTTGACAAACCTATAGAACCCACCTAGGAATACAATATATTAGCTTCCTCTACTATCTTTTTAGCTACTAATAAATTGTCTAGCCTTTTATATATCCCCTCCTTACCACATATAGAGTTTCTCTAGATAGGGACCACCTGAACAGGGTCAACATCAAACAACTTTAAATCTTAAAAAATATGAACAAAAAAATATACTAGAGGATATAGTCTAGTTTTTTCTCCCTGGACTTCCCAACGTTGAAGGTCAAAATAACATGACCCCAATGATTAAATTGTCTTCTCTTAGATTGTCTTGGAGAATGATAAACTCCTATAATACCTTCCTATTACTGCACGACCCATATAAATTAATAACAATAATCACCTTTCATAGCTCATTGTATGTACGTTCCAATTGGATCAATATTGTTGGTCCAACCCATAAATGCACTTCTTGACTAGCCTTCTACGTCCAAAGAACAAAAATCCCATCTTTCAAAGAAGAAGACATAACTTCTACTGTTTTTTTTCCCACACACACAATTTCTTGAATTAATACTATATCCATCTCGTGTATAGAAAATAATCATTCTAGGGCTTCCTTTTTGGTAGCGTCTGTAACCCCTTTGATGTTTAAGGAAATGATGATAATCTAGAAACCTTCTACGAGGTCATTCCTACTCTGATGACCCTTCTAAGTCATATATTTTCCCTCTTTCACTTATTTGAAATCTCTTTTCTTCACAAGTGACATATAGGATTTCCTACCCACAAATGTAGAATGACCCATGTTACTGGCCAAGCCACCTTTAATGCCTCCTCCCTTTTTGACAGAGTTTATTTTCCTAGATCTAAGATAGTATCTAGACCTAACTTCCCCCCTAGGATAATCTCCCCCTTTGTCATCAAAGGTCAGGAAGAAGAATTGGAGTAGACTTAGGGGAGAGAGGCATGTTTTTGAAAATATTCTTTTCATGGACTTCTAGGGACAAAAGAGGCCCTAAATGTCGATAATCCCCCATTAGTTCCACATTATACACCCTAGGAGGAATTTTACTCAATTCATTTAGATCCTTCCTATTGTCTTTTGAAATTTAAACAAAGCATGGTTCAATATTATGAACATTCAAACCTTTATTTACATCTTCTTGGAAGTATAGATCATGGGGAAGCCCTTCTACATTCTCTTAAAATATTTACACTAGAGAAGCTAGGCCCACAATGGAGTCATTTGTAACGTCCCCAGCCACCCCAGGCTGGGCCACGTCACACAACCTCAACTTTCGTTTCCCTGAATTAACCATAGTGCAACATCACCCAACATAATACTTATTATCACACAATCTGTACTTTCCCAAAACCCAAGGCAAGTGAAAGTAAGATTTTTGTAACAGGGATTGACCTATCACTGTCACCTTAATAGGAAACCCCTTTCTATTTAGGAGTATATCACAGTACCCCAAGGGAGATGTCCTTAATAACCTAAGGGTTTGAGAAGGCTAAGGTAAAATATATAAGCAAGTCCCACCCCTCTCACAGGTCACTCAAGTCAGAGGTCCTTTGTGTCTTATGGAGATGAAGCAAAGGGTAAATAGGCGTACCTACCCAGAACAAGATAACAAATAGGAAAAGAGTGCAATTTCCAAGTACCATATGATGTTAGTGCTTCATAAGACCATAAACCTCTGAAAAATAAGTAAGCTGATATAAAACTGCAACAATTTTGTAACATCCACAACAATTATGCCTCAAGAATGCTTGAAAATGACAAGAAAATATAGCTCTAATTTGACAGAATGATAACAACTTGTGATAAGCAAAATTGGCAATGTCTAATCAGCTTTTGATGAAATGAAGAATTGTAGATTTACTTACTTCACCAAGAATAATCAAGACATAAAACCCTAGAATGCCAAGTAACTCCACCAAAAATGATCCAAGTTGGAAATTATAGCCTCCAAGAGAAGTGCGCCAAAAATTTCAGCCAATAACCCTAGAAGAGGGCCGAATTTCAGATCACACACTTGTGTGATGAGTTCATCGATGAAAAAATGAGAGTTTTCTCTCTCTATTTATACAGTGTCAATGACCTTTAATTAAAATTAGGTCATAAAAAGGTCGACAGGGTCAATTTACATTTAAAATCTAGTTTTTACATAAATGACATTAATTAAACCCCAATATCATATCCAAGGGTGACATCATGCCCTTATAGGGTGACGTTAGGCCCCTAGGGTGGAACGTTAGGCCTTAGATGCAGAACGTTTGGCCTCCAAAGGCCCTTAATGCTGCCACACGTACCAACTAGCACACAACTGCCCTAATAAGTGCAAACCTTAACTCTGGATGACACCAGGGTCATAATGATGACGTCATGTGCTCTGAAGGGTCAACATCTAGGTGGAAAGACAAGACTCTCTTGGGTCTAGGTTTGTTGGAGTCTCCATAGTGCAACGCCCTTCTTTCTTCCTAGTGCAAGCCTCTGGTGTCTCCCTATCCCTGGTTGGGGTCACAACGTCCATTTGTGGGTTTCAGCCCCATGGAGGTCTGAGCTAATCATTCCCCCATATGTACTTGTCCACCGGGAAAAGTCGTGCAACAACAACAAGTATTCCCTCCAGAGGTTCATAAGTCACAGGGATCATAGCGATGTCAATCACATATAATAATCAAATTACCCAAACATGTGCATCAAACCCCCCTTTACCCAAACAAATTCTTAAAGACGTGATGGAGTTTAGAAAGTTAGGTTTGGAGAAGGTCTCAGGATGTCTTACTGGGCTAATCTTCCTTAAGTTTGGGGTGTTTCCCAGGTGAGAACCAATATAGGTCATGTAAGTGTGTGTGAAGTGGCGTGGGGGAAGTGCCTGGGCACATGGTGTAGTGATAACAAGGAAATGTAGCTCTTGCATGTGGGTGCCTTTGTAGAGGGTGAGATGCACCTTATCACAGATGCCATACTATCGTAGTCCATTCAATGCCATTTATTCTCAGTTTTATTGCTTTTTATCTGTTTCTTTTTATGCTTCAAGGGAAGAGTTGAGGGACACTGTCATGGCTTGGTGACCAAAGGTGACAGCATTACCCACAAGCATTTCATGAATATGAGAAGGCTGGCTCGTTATGATACCCCCTTTCTCTTGGCTATGCCACCAAGAGACACTACCCTAGTTTGGTGACCAGATAGATGGTAGTGTCATATCGCTACATACCCATGGTCATAATAGGCTAGCTCATGATGAGACCTCCCATCCACCAACTAATACCTTGGGTATTTATTTATCTTACGGGTTCCCTTTTCTTACTGAGAAGCCTTTTACTGCTTTCTCATGAATCCCTGGGTGAAGCATCTCAAAGGTTTCATTTTGGATTTTAACCCTTGCAACTGCTTTTACCCTTTGGCCCTTTAGCCCCTTCTTCCCACAAGGCAAGGTACAACCCTTACTAGTGTGGCAAATCCTAATGCCCGAACAAAGATAGGGGAAAATGAGAGGAGTAAGGATGAAAAGTGGTAATTATGGAGGGAATGGAGGATGACCTTTCATAGACCCACTCTGTGGCAACCCATCCTAAAGGGAAATCAACTTCCTAGGACATCATGTCACCCTTCTAAGTATGAACAAGTTAAAGAGCATAATTTCCAAGCAAACAATATGAAATGAAGGAGAATTTAATGGAGCATATTCAAGTGCTTCAATAATCAGAGTGACATATACCATGATACCCGAACTCATTACCTCATAGAGAAAGACTTATTGCTACTTCAGGACCAAGCCGGTGGGATGGATACTGTTGCTGTTGATAGATGGGATGCACTAAAGAAAAGAGGGGCCCTCCGGGGTCATGTTCAATTCATCCGACTCTCGGGACTCCATGTCTATGACCAGTGGGCCTTGAGACATGATCTCCTTAGTTATCCCTAGGATAGGGGATAACAATACTGAACAATGCTACACCAAAAATCCACTGCCCAGATTCTATACTAATCACTAGTCTGCGCAGTATCACTTGAAGTAGTGCGTTCAACCTCAACTGAGTCATGCCACACTAACTTTCTCATTTTAACACAAATTTAAGCAGCGAAAGTAACTCATAAAACTGTGCACGGGTATACTAATCACACAACACTACCGTGCGTAGAACCACCCTAGCGTCATATGCCAATTCTAATTTTCTTGTGCACATGGTCTAATTCCTTGTATGCACTAACGAATTTCAGGCTCTTGTGCACTTAGGCTACTTTTTTACGCACACGGTCATTCAAGACTTGCCTCGGAGACTCATGACCAATATCAAAGGATTAACTTAACAAGAAAACTAACAATAATTTTCATACTCATGCACAACTACAATTACTGTCTATCAACACCACAATCACATGTGCAAGCAATAGTAAACATAATAACAACATTTACTTATATGTGACAACATACAAGAATTAACCCATATCAAACCTAAATAAATAAGCACACAGTAAATGAGACACGCACATAAAGAACACTTATCTTTTATGAAAGTCACCAACTACACGTAGAACTTAGAGTTTCCTCCCATCCATGGACTCTGTTGCTCATAAGATTTCAACAACAAGTCACCCCCGAGTTGGGAATTAACTCCACCTGGGAAAAAAGGGTTCCTAATGACAGGCTAAGGTTTGATTCTGAACATAATTGCTTAGTCCATGGTGCCCGCTACTGTAACTAGCCTACAGTCTCTCATTCTCCACACACCTGTCACACCTAAGGAAGTGTGCCCCTTCTCTGCTCAACAGTTCCTCGACTACCCCACTTCCCTTCCAGGGTTACCGACAACAAGCTAGATAGGAAGTCTCTAAGCCCTGCGACTAATGCCCAACGCATCAGGGAACGATTCTCAACAAAACTCTCACCTGGAGAATATGCTCACGAGCCTAACAACCTACTTCTTCAACAACAAATCTCTCACCCAGAGAGACTGCTCACGGGTCTGACAACCCACCTCTTCAACAACAAAACACTGATTACAATCCATAAAACCCTTACAAGTTCCTTTGTGCAGATAAGGTAATAGTCGTCCTCTCTCAGATGGTCCGACCCCTTCTGCACACGAGAGTGAATGATGAATAATGGATAATTCTCCCTCAAAAATACACTAAGGCTAACAATATATATTGCATGCCCTCAACTTGACATCTACCACCTTCAGAAGTAGCTTAAGCCACTTTGTGATTCGTTCCCTATCCTCGGGAACTTAGGATAAAATAATTATCCATAACTTTCACTTTTTTCGAAATATTATTAAAATATTCCCTAAGACTTAAGTTTCGCCCCCCTTTTCGTTTTTTTCGGTGGAGTTAGCCCCCCATTTCTTTTCGTCTGAGTTTGTCTGCGCCCAATGATGTAATATTATATTAATAACTGTGATTATATTTACATGGATGCAACAAATGCAAGCATATATGCGACATGACCAATCCTTTGAAGAATTTCAAATGACCCACAATAGCGCGTTGCCAACTTAGAACACTTCTCAACAACAGAAACTGCGCCTAGCTTTCACTTTCAAAAACAAATGTTCGCCCACTTTAAAATCTATGTGGATTATTCATTTATCTACACTGCTTTTCTACCTATCTTGGGTAGCCTTTGAATTCTTCCTTGTCTTTACCATCTGCTCTTCCATTTCTCAAAGTAGATCTGACCCAACTATTGTGTGGTCATATGGGTTGTCCCAACTCACTGGCGTGTTGCACTTTCTACCACACAATGCTTCAAATGGGCTCATCTTTATAGATTCTTGATACCCATTGTTGTAATCAAAGTCTACCAAGTGAAGGTATTCTTCCCATTTTGATGGATTATCCATCACATACATTCCGAGTATATCTTCAATCACTCGATTTACTCTTTGTGTTTGACCATCTGTCTTAAGATGATAATCTGTGCTAAATTTCAGATTTGTCCCAAATCCTTTGAGTAGCCCTTTCCAAAAGTTCGAGGTGAAGTTGGAATCTCTGTCAAACACAATTGTCTTAGGTACACCATGCAGCTTAGCAATTTCTTACATGTATATTTCAGCAATGTCAGTTGCCTTGTGCGCTGACTTCACTGGAATAAAATGGGCTACTTTAGCATGCTTGTCCATCACCACCATAAATAGAATCATGTTGCTTAACAATCCTAGGCAACTTAGTTATGAAGTCCATATTCACAACTTCCCACTTCCACTCAGGAATGGGCAAAGGCTGTAGAAATCCAGCTGGATGTTTGTGCTCATCCTTGATCTTCTAACAATCAAGACATCTAGCAATAAAATAAACAACTTCCTATTTCATACTTGGCCAATAGTATTATTTTTTGGCTGCGGCAATTGTCTTCTGGTAACCTGGATATCCAACATAAGGAGCTTTATGCATCTTTGGAAACATCATACTTTCTAATTCTTGATCATTCGACACATAGAATCTGCGTCTATACATGAGGATTCCATCCTGTCTTAGCTCATAACCTTCAAACTTTTGCTA
>SNQJ01S0005619.1:444830-463526 GCA_010110895.2 Picea sitchensis
GCTCAGTCCATGGTGCATGCTACTGCAACTAGCCTAAAGTCTCTCATTCCCCACGCACTTGTCAAACCCAAGGAAGTGCCCCCCTTCTCTGCTTAACAACCCCTTGGCTACCCCACTTCCCTTCCAAGGTTACCAACAACGGGCTGGACATGAAGTCTTTGAGCCTTGGGACTAATTCCCAACGCACCAGGGAACAATTCTCAGCAAAAATATCACTTGGAGAATCTGCTCACGGGCCTGAAAACCCACTTCTTCAACAAAAAATCTCTCACCTAGAGAGACTGCTCACGGGCCTGACAACCCGCCTCTTCAACAACAAAAAAACGAATGCAAGCCATAACTTACCCTTGGGAACTCTGTGCACTTACCTAGGTGCGCACAACACCATGAAATGTGTGCACCCTATCTTTGATAGCAATTCTTCACGCACTTATCCAGATGCGCACAACATCAAAACTTAGTGCCAATGAATCACTAGCCTAAATGTACATTTACATTTACAATTGGTACCAACGACTCACCATCCTATATGTACAATTACAAAGGGTCCAGATCAGAGACATTACATCATTTGACATAACATCATCTCCTTTTCCAATCGTGACTAATAGCTCCATGATTCCTCCACTAATTTCCCTTGGAATACCGAATGGATACTCTAAATTGTCCCATGGTGTGGTAGTATATTTTGCATTGACCTTATTCTCCAAAAAATATGTAGAGAATCCTTCACAAAATTGGATTTTGATACCTTCTAAGGTAGAGGCTTCAATTCTAGAGTTAGAATCCCATCTACTTGAGTAAGGAGAGGTCTTCTAGGTATGTGAAAACAAGTCCTTCATATTGTTTGTTCCTTTTTCCTCCTTTGGGCAATAATATTTATCTAAAATTTAACATCTTGAATCCTTTTTCCTCCATACCAAGGTCCCTAGGTTTATTCCACACTCTTGGTAGCCCTGACCGATATCCGGACAACGAAGACATCGAAAATGCATTTATAGTAATCTAAATGTCGAGAATAATTATGATTTCCAATTTCAATGTCAATTTCTTCTTGTAGTCCATCATGAATATTCATTCCACCAGTACTCTAATGACTCTCTTCTCCATCTTGTTCCACAAGTCATCTTCTAAGTCGACAAATTTTCCTATTGAGTTAGCTAGCCTTTTCAGAATACCTCTACGCCATAGTGCCATAGGTAATGTCACCAATAAAATCCATAAGGATGAAAAAAAGGATGTTGAGTGCAAGGATAAAATATAGTTCTCCACTTCTTAATATGAAGAATTGGTGGTCCCCAATACCACTTTTTACTCGAGATAAGAGCCACATGCTTCTTTGATTTGAACTTAAAGGAGAGCCAAGCATGAATCAAGATGCAAAATTTTGGCTTGTAACCTGAAACTTTAAATTAGGATTCCTCAATCCAACATCTTAGGGATTCACCCTTGAATCTCTTTCCTATAAATCACATAGTCATGGTTTCCCCCATCAGGGCATGTACCTCTTCCATACCAATATCTACTCCAAACACCATTTTAACTATTACACTTCTTCTTCTTATTCTTTCTAGAGCTCCATACTAGCTTCTTCCCACCTTCCTCTAATGAATTATCACCTCTCTGATCTACCTTGAATAAACCTCCTAGCCCTATATTGACCTTGGCACCTACAATTGGCACAAGATGTTTACCTAGGATTTTTCAAGATTTCTAATATTTAGCTCAAAACCCTTGTCTCAAGTCTCCATGACTCCTCTAAACTATTCCTTCCTCTAAACTGTATACTACATTCCCATGTTCATGTGAATATCTAGATCCCAAGGCTCCAACAAGGATTACTCAAGGATCATAAGGCTATAACCTAGCATAGTATGCTCAACAAATTTAGACTTTACTCTGCCAATGTTATCACCCTAGACACCTTGGCTTGTCAGTGCATATCTAGCACTAAATCCACTTTCTATTGTTTTTGGATACTACCTTGAATGCTTTTGGATGTTCCATAACATCGCTAAGTCAAATTTACTTTCTCATTACTGCAATGGAAAACTTATCAAAACTCCAAAGTGCCAAGCAATTGCCGAAAAGGTAAACCTATTAGCCATAAATTCACAGATTTGGTGGTTGAAACATCCAATGGACATTTAATCTTTGGGATTTTGTAAACTCAATCAAGTTTAAGTTAGATTCGGTAATCATGGTCTCATATTTGGTTTGATTGTTATAAGATTCAAACTATTCGATTTAGATGCTAAACCATTCTTCACATGGATTCAAACAATGTGATTTAGAGTTGAGTATTTTCTAGTAGGTTCTTCTATCAAGGCTTGATCTGTTAGGTAACAAGTGCCAATTTCCAGTGTGAGGGTTTGTTTGAATAATGTGCTTTGTTGTTTGTCTATGCACAATCATTTGGCATTTACATCGAAGCTAGTCAAGGGAGTTTACACCTGCGGGTTTTCATTGCAAATTTTTTGTTATCTTGTCTCATAGGTATGTTTCCAATGCTGAAAGTTGTTTGCGTTGTGATTGTAATAAGTTTCAGGTTGGTGATCAATTGGATATAATCAAGTAGCGTAATTTCCTCTCTCTCGTTTCTTGTTAGTTTTATTTATAATTGGTTTATGCCCGAGAGTTAGTATAATCATGTCAAGACTGAATTTTCTTGTGAAATTTAGTATAACATTGTTTTGAATAATAACTTGGTATAAATTGTTGTTGTGTGAAAACTTAGTGTTACTTATTATTCGGTTTATATTTTGATTCTGGTATAGGTAAAATGTCGGCAAGGAAAACCCCTATTAAACCTCCTATTTAGCCTCCTAGAGGAAAAACTAAAGAAAAAGGGGAAGCTTCCTAAAAGAAGATGATAGATATCGAGGACATGTTGGAAGAATACATTCCCATGATTCATTTTCCTATACATGAAGAGCATCTACTATGAACGATATTCAAGAATACCAAAGCCAACATAAGGAATTAGATCCCTTTTTTAGGATGGAATGAATTATTTCAGAAGTTATGGAATGAATATTATCTAGATGTAATTCCCCATAGTGGCTCTACCATCAAGGAATCTAATCACAAGGTTTTCATCAACATACGAAAGTTTTGTTTGCATTTTGTTAAAATGAGAGCCCATGTGATGCCTTGTTCTGAGGTTATTGAGTGGATCATTGATCACATGGATTTAAAGAAGAGTATGATTGTAGATGAGAAAGGGCACTGTGTGGGCTCTTTCTTACTTGAGAATGTGGAGAAATATTATAGGTTTCCAAAGCTTGAAGTTCATTTTGTTAACCTCTTTGTGAATTATTTTTATGATAAACATGATGTGGGAAATATTTTGGTAAGCTAGTGGAAGGAAGATAAGATATTCTTTCACAAAGCCAATGGTAGTTACTCTATCACAAACTTGAGAGAACCACACATGTATCTCATGGCATTGATACACAAATTATATGGAGATAGATTTTTTTTGCATTTCACCTATGCATGGGTGTCATTAGCTTACACAATGGCCACTACAGGACGGTTATTCAAGAAAGCTACCATTTTATCTAGTCATCTTAATTATATGATCGAGAGAGCACACAAGTCAAAGACAAAGAATAGGGTCATTCCTACCTTTTATATAGATTCTTGTTTATTAGATGTCGTGCGTGCTTCAAATATATTTGCAAACCTTAATCTCAGTTGACATATTTCAAATGCCCCTGTGCATGTATATTTTCAAATTCTATGGGACAAAAAGTACACAACACAATACTCCACCATCTGTGATTTTTCTAGCTCCTTTATATAAAATATTTTTTTGCAGGGAATGTCTAAGGCTTAGAAAACATGTGAAGAATCTCATAAGTTATATTGGTAATTGATAACCACAAGAGGACCTAACTTATCTAAGGATTTGTGGTGCAACTACAACAACCCATCTTTTGCCTAAGTATGTATTGGATAAGCTTCTCTTAGGTTAAATAACATATCAAACAATCCTTCAAGGGTCCAATGCTTCATTGTTGATATAGGTAAAGAAAAATATTTTTATTCCTTATGGTTTTATGTTGGCCATCACTTCTTGACGGACCCAAAGAAAGAAAGATAAGAAGCAACTAGTCTTCTTGAATATAGATTCCCACTTGGGAAATACAAAAGACATCATCCCAAAGTTCTAGTGACCAAGCACTATGATCTAGTATGTTTGGATTGGCCATACATTCATGAGCACTAAGAAGATGAAATGTTATTAGAGAATGCACGATATTGGTATACGAGGTTATGGTAAGGCAAAAAAATTGTTGTCGAACAGTTTTCAAAACTTTGTCTCCTAATGAACAAATGGAGGAGACAATCAGGGGACTAATAGAGGTAGAAATAGTTAATAAGGAGACATAGGAGGTTAGAAGACTATAGGAGATAAGACTAAAATAGGAGGTTGAAAGAAAAACCATACAATATGAGTAGATTACACAATAATAACAAAAAGAACAGTAGATGAAAACTGAAGAGGAGTTTAGGAAAAGGAAAGAGGAAGAAGCCATGTGGATAGAATTGGAAAAGCATATGAGAGCTTTGGAAGTTGAATAGAGAAATAAAAATTACAGGAAGCTATGGAAAAAAAATGAATATGGGATGAAGAAAAAAGAAAACTAGAAGAAGAGAGAATTCAACGGGAAGAAGAGGAAAAAATGAAAGAAGAAGAACATAAATTACTCTAGGAGGAAATCATGAAGAAGGTTGAGGAAGAGCAGAGAAATATTGCAAAAGAAAAATAAATAAAAATAAGAGGATAAACTGCAATCTAAGAAGAGGAAAAGAGAAGAAGAGGAAAGACAAAAGCTAATAGAAGAAGAAGAAGAAAATATAAATAGAGATGAAGAAAGGTTGCAACATGAGGAAACTTTGGAAGAAATAGGTACTGGTGAGATTCCAATAGGTGAGAAACACTAGCTAACAAAGAATACTTCAGGCCAACAAAAATCTCAACAAACCACAACACCACCTAGTGAAGTAACTAATTTGATATGAGATGAGGAGATTGCTCCTAAATCAAGTGACAATTGTAATGGACTAGCAATGGAGAAATTTTACACCGCATGGAGTATTGAAAATGTATTACCATGGGGTGTTCAACTTGTCCTTGATCCTGTAGAAGAGGTGGCTACCTTAAAGTCTATTGCTTATAATCAACTTAAGCAAATGATCTTGAAGAGGACCTAGAAAAGAAAAATGGTTGGTGTAGATAGTGTTATTTTTGCACTACTAAAGAATAATTGTTGGATGTAAAGAGAGCCAAGCTCAATGAGTTGTTATCGGATGTGATAGTTATTTCCCATGCAACTATTGAGAAGGACAAGGTTAGCGAAAATGAGATTGAGGATAGGAGAAAAGAGATTTCATCTCTTATAAATCATGTACAATATTATAAGGAAGCCCAAGTTACAATAGATAAGTTTATTAATGAAGTCCTTGAAGAGGACAAAATAAATGAATAGGTTAGAGAAGACTTCATAGGTAAATTAGTGGAATTACAAGAAGAAAGTATGAAGTTGTCATTATGTATAGTGAGAATATCATCTGGAAGGAGAAGTAGGTCAAAGCCTGGGACCAAATAAGTGTCATCAAGGAAATTCAAAAGAGGTGTGGCCATGAGGAGAACATGATCAAAATACTAGAAAAGAGTGAAATATCCAAAATCGAACATGCATTGAGCTATTGGGATAAGTTAACTGAAGCACTATATACTTGGGTATGAGAAGAATGGTGAAAATGTCATAAAAATTGGGATCTCGTGGATGATCTCACATCTAAGAGTAGGTTACCTATTTTTGGTCCACTAGAAGGTTTTCAACCAATTGGAAAATTATTAGAAGAGTTCAAGGAGATCACCAATAAATGGGAGGTTGATGTCAGAAGTATAGCCTCACTTGAGCGTGGTCGTATTCAAAAGTTTCTAACTAGGTAAGTCAAAATGACCACTCGACTAGAGACTACTATGCCGAAAATAAAAAAATATACCAAGATATTTAAACTGGAGAATGACAGTCTGAGTTTTACTGGAGAACAACATATGTTTCCTACATTAAGGCTATGCTAGGAATTGTTCAAACAATGGGGGAAATATGATGCTAAGCATGCATATATTGATATGCCTAGTTCCCCCAAAGAATAGTGGCATGTAGTGGTTTTACCGACATTTGTTTTTACTTTATTCCATTTTTAAATGTAATTTTGCTTATAAATTAGAAGACATACCTCTAGAAAAGGGACTTTGGCTATGAGGTGACTGTAGAAGGATTGTAGCGGTGAAGTATTTCAAGGTTAATTCAGAAACTCTTTTGGAGTCAAGGGACAATTTCGTTTGCTAAATATTCATATGCATCTCTACAGTATCGTGGATTATTCTACTATTGGTTAAATGTTACATGTGTCTATCTAGCAAGGATTTTAATTATGACAAAGTTAATTTGTATGGTTGAATAAATTTTTGGTTATCTTCAGTGAAGGGTTATATGATTTATTATTTATTTTTTATATTCTTCGATATCTCATATATGGAATACTGTGGAATTAGTTTTGAGTGTTATCTTCATCTCTTTCTATAATAGCCTATGTTTCTTGAATGAAATAAGTTCTCAATAAAATTATTTTAGAGAGGATTAAAAGCTACAAATAGTTTCATTTACTATTCCTAAAGGTTATCCTTGGTAATAGTGATCCATATTATATTCAAAATAAGATGAGATACAAGCAAAAATATAGTAGAGAACACAAAAATACATCGACACCCAACTTCTATTAATGGATATAATAACATAATATTGCAGAACACAAATTGGCTAGAATGGTGGTAGCTTATCTCTGAAGAAAAAGAGATGTTGGCTACACTCATTCATAGAAAGATAATACAATGGGTCACAATAATTACCTTTTAACATAAATCAAGAACCCTAAAGGTCTAAAACCATAAACCTAGGAAGCAAGGCACCAAAAGGTTTGCGAGCATCGAGGTGGTTAGTTGATGCGTCAACTTCCCAAGGAACAAATTTTGCATACAATCTTCGTTTGGGGAATTTAGTAGCTCATGGGAAAGATCTAATTGATAAGTAAAATTATTGATAGGGTGTGGGATTGTCATGGCAACCTTGGGCCCCTTGAATGGGAAAAAAGCATAATTTATGGCCTCAAAACGACCCGAAAAGAAAAAGCGACCAAGATGGAGAATTGTGATGATTTAGTGGAAGAGGCAGGTGACCACCAATATCCATCCGAATTAGTCCTCCCCCTTTAGGAATTAGTGGTCTCCATTGCATTAAGTTCCCTGGGGATATGGGGAAACTTTTGTTGAATCTGAACCTTGGTGAGCCACTTGCCTTGCTGAAGTAGTTGTATTGCTTTGACAATCGAATAGAGTTGTATGTTTTGTTGGTGGGTGCCCTTCATCTTGGTGTCCATGATCCGATCCATTGGATATTGTGCAATGAATTTAGGATTGATTTCTATAGGGGTCAATTGCTCAGCCATCTTTGAGGTGTCCAACATAGGTGGGAAATATCGTCGAAGCAACTGCACATTAAATATTGGGTGCAAGCCAAGGAAATGAGTAATACTCAATTCAAAAGCATTGTCACCCACAACCATGGTGATGGTATAAGGCCCATATCAGAGTGGTCTAAGATTCTTATGGGGGGAAATGAGGTGCTCTTTCTACAAATGCAACCAAAGCTTGTCACCAACCTAAAACTTGCGAGGAACCCGTTGGTTGTCATGTCATTGCTTATACTTGGCATTGGCCTTCTCTAAGATATCATGAACTTATTGTTGGAGGTGTTGGATCCGTTCAACAAATTTGGTTGCTCTATATGCCTTGATTTGAGCATGGGAGGACTCTATCGAGGAAGCTGGAACATGTAGATCTACATCAATGGGGGCTAATGGCTGAAACCCTAAGCACACCTAAAAAGAGTTGAGGCCAATAGAGTTGTGGAGGGCTCTATTATAACTATGTTGAACATATGAGAAACTCTCATCCCATGTACGTGGATGCTTAGAGTTGTACACGTGCAGGATATGCACAATCATCCTATTGAACACCTTTGTTTGTCCATGTGTTTGGGGATGAAAGGCAGTCGATTTGGTCAACCTTTTGTCCATAAGAGACCATAGGTTGGACCAAAAGGTGTTGAGGCACCTATTGTACCTATTTGAAATCATGGTCTGTGGTAGCCCAAAATGAACCCAAACATGCAAAAAGAAGAGTTTAGTAGTGGCCTCGACTGTGATACTTTTTTACAAGGTGTCAAAATGGCCATCTTAGAGAATTGATCGACAACAACAAAAACACGATTGTGACCATGTTTGGTGGAGGGAACCCTAACTTATAATCCATTGAGACGAACTCCTAGGACCTGCATGGTGCAAGGAGAGGAGTGTATAGCCCCTACTTCTTGATGGACAACTTAGTGATGGAACATGTAGCGCACAACCTAATGTATTGACCGACATCACACCAAAGATTGGGCCAACATAAATGCTTCTGAAGTACTGTTACTATATTCTCCACCTTGAAGTTCCCTTCCACCCTACTGTAACGTGCCTCCAAAATTAGCTTTACATGCTCACTTGAAGGAACACAAATATGGTCGAGATAGTACAAGAACTCATCCTAGAGGTGGAATTCAAGAACTTGCTTCTTAGCTCTCAATTCTCATAAGTAGTAGCGAAGTCAGAGTCATTGTTGTATAATTGTGGCCACCCAGAGGTCTCGTTCCCACAAGAGTTAAGAATTGTGGTGAGGGCCACAACCGGGGGCCAACTGAAGAAATAAACAACACGATTGTCACTTCCCTTCTTGTACTTAATATTTAGGTGTACTTGTTGCACGTATGTGGACAATTTATGGTGGCGGTCATTCTATAGCTTTCCTTTTGTCAGCATGAACTGTAGAGGCTTGTGATCAGTGTAGATGATAGTTTCCTTGCATAGAATGCAATGCTTCAACTGTTGGCATGCCTACATAATGGAGTACATCTCTCTATCATAGGTGGGATACCTACAAACAACATTAGATGGTGTTTCACTATGATAGGGAACCATATGTCCTTTCCAAGTGACGATGACACCAATAACATAGTTAGAGGAATTTGTCTCGATCTCGAACGATTGTTGTAGATATGGAAATGTGAGGATTGGTGCAGAACATAGGCAGTGTTTTAGATCATGGAATGCTTTATGATGTGATTTAGACTGGGCAAGATTGGATTTAGCCCCCCCCTGTTCACTTGAATTTAGGGCAGAGTTATATGACAGAAACCCAATGCAAACATGTGGCAGAAGTTGGCGAGGCCCAAGAATATGTAGAGCTCTATCAAAGTCGTCAGGGTTGGCCAATCACGAATGACTTAGATCTTGGCTGGGTCCACATGCACCACGTGTTCATCCACGATGTATCCTAACTATTGGATTCTCTACATGTCGAATGAACATTTATCTAGGTTGGCGTATAACTTGTGTTGTCATATGGTGCTTAGAACATGCTAAATGCACTGCAAGTGCTCTAACCAGGTTCGACTAAAAATGAGGATGTCATCCAAATAGACCACTACAAAAGAGTTTGTAAATGGTCACAAGATATCATCCATAACCCTCATGAATGTCATTGGAGAATTAGTCAAGCCAAAAGGCATGACCAACCACTCAAAGAGGCCTTCTTTAGATTTGAAGGCTATCTTTCATACATCGGTTGATTCTATCGGAACCTGGTGATATCCCAAATTTAGATTGATCTTTCTTAAGAACTTGGAACCCTCGAGGTTATCAATAATATCATCAATCTCGGGGATTGGGTATCAATTCTTAACAATGATTTCATTCAGGGCTCTATAATCAATACAGAGCCACCATGTTCCATCCTTCTTCTGCACCAACACAATTGGGCTCCCACAAGGTGAGGAGCTTGTTCGAATGTAGCCCTTGCAGACGAGATCATGAATTTGACCATTTATTTCTCATTCTCCAAAAGGGAGCATTTGTGTATTGGACCATTGGGAAAGGGAGCACCATGTATCAAATCAATGAGATGTTTGACTTGATAGTGAAGAGGCACCCCTATAGGTGAAGTAAAGAGGTCTCTGTATTCTGATACAAGCTCGTCCACTTGTTTATGCTATGTGGAGAGATATTGTGTTGAAGCCGTGGTGGTTGCAATGATATTTCAATCCCCTTCTAACTTAACCATGATGAGGACAAACTTCACAGTCTGTGAGATTAATTTCAACATTGTTTTGTCGAGATCAATGAAATTGCAGTATAGTCGAAAATACCTTGGGTACCTTGTAGGGTTGATCTTCCAGAGTGATAATGACAGTACATGGTTAGAACTCATAAACAACATGACATTTACACATATAAATTTTTCCTAAAATAACATCACAATCTTCGAGTAGGGCAACATCACGCAATACCTCATCTTTGAAGGGCTTGATGTCATAGGACAAGAAACACTGTTAGCTGATGTGAAGTTCTCGTCCCTGGATCAACCAACCGATGGTGTATGGTTGGGGGTGTGGCATCATTGACAACTTCAATCTCTTGATGAACTCAGTTGATATCAGGTTCTCATGGCTCCCTATGTCAACAATGAAATGCACCAGGGTTCCCTTCACCCACATCTATGAAAGTAACATGTGCTTCTCTTCCTCAAGCTCTTCTGACTCATTTGGTTATATCTTCACGGTTGTAATGGTAGCACTAGGTTCTGCATCGATGATCCACTTTCCCTTATCCAACTTTGAATCAGAGTCTGATTTGGGGTCCAACTCTTTTTCTTTAAAATCAACCAATAATGATTGTTTTGAGCGACATTCATAAGTCTTTTTCCATGGGATTTTGTGGAACTCACACCATTTTCCATTGTCCTTCTTCGTCTTCCCATTACATTTCTTTGCATACGACTTGGACTAGTTTTCTTGAGGTTAGAATTCCTTTCTTTGTCCCTTGTTCTATGAGTTAGGGCCACCTTTTCCATGCTTCTGTTGTTTCAAATTTGTATACCCAAACTCCCACTTATTTTTCTACTTTAATTTTTGTTTAATTTTGACACCATATCGATAAGTGACTCCCAGTGAGGAGATGTCCAATAAATCCACCTATGTTTGGATGTACCTATGTAGGCCACTATGGTACTTTAGAAGCAAGTGTTGTCATTTCTCCAAAGCAATTGCATCTATCTGGCCTTCAAATAAGGGAATATCAAAGTTAATTTGTACCTTGAAGGGTGTCACACCTCCAAAATGGCTCCTTCTTGAAGGATCTTCGCCTGCTATCGACATTCATCAAAGGATCTGGGTGAAGTTTTCCATAATCTTATTCTACTGTCACAAAATGGATTCCTCGAGCAAGATTTTGAAAGGATCTCATGCTCCATCATCTTTCTTTTCTTCCAGCATGGAAGGTTGATTGGGCCAATAAGAGTGGTTGTCCCCAAGTGAAACTAGCTCGAGACCCAACTCTCTATACCTTGACCTCATCGGGGACAAGCATCGAGAAATAATGAGGAGAAGATTGCTTTGATACCATTGATCTAGATTATATTGAGAACAAATTGAGATAAAAGCAAAAATATAACAAATAACACAAAAATATAGTGAAACCCAACTTCTATTAATGAATAAAATTGTAGAATACTGTAGAACACAAACTGGCTAGAATGGTGGTAGATTATCTCTAAAGAGAAAGAGATGTTGGATACACTCATTTGCATTAAGATAATACATGGGGCCACAAGGATAGCCTTTTAATATAAATTAAGAACCCTAAAGGTAAAAAACCCTAACCCTAGGAGGCTAAGCGCCAAAAGCTTTACGGGTCCCGAGTGGTTAGTTGATGCGTCGACTTCCTTTGGGCACAAATTTTGCGTACAATATCTATTTGGGGAATTTAGTAGCTTGTTGGAAAGATCTAATCAATAAGTGTAATTATTGGTGGGGCTTGGGCATGCCAAGGCAATTCCAATCCCCTTGAATGGCAAAAAAACATCATTTACGGATTGAAAACAACCCCGAAAGTTTAGGACTTGAAAATCATAACACAAATGGCCAAGATGGAGAACAATGATGAATTAGTGGAAGAGGTGGGTGGCCACTGATATCCACCTGGATCAAATGAGTTTCTTAAAATTCTTTATATTGGTTTTATTTCTTACACTAATTTTATAAATCATAAGAGATTTAAAAAGGACAAAAACAACTTTTGAACTAATTCATAAAGCTCATCAAATGGTTGTCGGACAATTAACCGAGGGGATTATTCCATCCAAAATAGGGAATATTCTAATTGGGCCTCTTCCTTGGATTTAATTCCTACTATTGAGTATTGGAAATATAACCCCCTCAACAAAAATCTCACTGAGTTTCTCCCCATATCTAAAGACTAAATTAGAGAAGGTCTCCTCCTCATAGTTCACTAGGATTTCTTCCATGATCCTTTCCCTTAGCTTGGATCTTAGTGAACCATGGAAATACACGCATGCGTGCACACACACACACATGTGCACACACAAGGGCGCATGCACGCACATGCACACACACACACATCCTCAGGGACAAATCATAATTTTCATTAAAAAATAACGAAAGTTACATGTTTATATGATTAATGCATTTTAAGATCGTCTGATGGATAAATATTATACCAAAAAATTCAAGATAGTCCATCTTTTTATTCCAACACACCAACATACCAAACACCTAAACCAAGTCGTATATCATCTTTGGAGAGGGCATTCACTTCTGTGTTTTGCTCTATGTAGATATCAACGAATGAAATAGAATTAAAGTAGATTTGAATTCCATTAATTTCTTTATAAATGGGACTAAAAGCTACATTTTCCATCCTGTAGATTCCCCTCATCCAATTAATTACCAACACTAATCACCAAAAAAATTAAGCTTGGAAGCTCCCTTTTTAGCAAAGAGAGTAATGGTAATTTCAATGCAATAATCTCAACATAATTATTGATTACCCTACCCAATCTTGAATTGAATTTATAGAAATGAGAATCACTTAAGTAAAATATCGTAAAATATCCCCCCCCCCCACCCTACAAATATAACAAAGTTACCAACTTAAGGAGAACTGTGACCTCAAAACGAGAACTCTAGCCCAAAAATATCATTTTTTGGGTAAAAAACACAAAAATAACCCCGAAATAAAAAAGTGGTGCTACCGGTAGCACCCTTTTTTTGGAGGTGGTTAAAATTGAGACTTGTTTGAAACCACGCCCTTGACATTACGAACGAAACCTTGAAATTGACCCTCAAATTGAAAAGTGATGCTACCAGTAGCACCACTTTTTTTTTTGAGTTAAAACTAAGACCTAATTGAAACTATGGTCTTGACCACTGACACCACTTTTTTTTGAGTTAAAACTATGACCTAATTGAAACTATGGCTTTGACCACTGACACCACTTAATTTTTTTGAGTTAAAACTATGACCTAATTGACACTGTGGCCTTGACCACTGACACCACTTTTTTTTTGAGTTAAAGCTATGACGTAATTGAAACTCTGGCCTTGAGCACTAACACTACTTTTTTTTTTTCGAGTTAAAACTATGACCTAATTGACACTGCGACCTTGACCACTAGCACCACCTTTTTTTTTTAGTTAAAACTATGACCTAATTGAAACCAAGGCCACCACCGTAAATAAAACAATGAAAATTGACTACTAAATATAAAAGTGTGATAATTTATTTATCAATTAATTTTTTTTTTTTTTTAATAATTTACATTGATGATGATGATTAACGTAGAATAAGACCAAAATGGTCTATTAGACCTTAAGAGGGTAAGTAATTACTTGCGATTCTTTAGAATTTTTTTTCTGTGCTTGAAAAGCACTAAGAGAAGCTTTCCAATATCACCATAGTTTTGTTGAGTTAAGAGGTTAGGAAGGTTGGTAGTGTGACAAATATTTTGAAAATGAGATCTAATCTGGGTATAGGCTTTTAATCTAAGAGGAAGTGCTTTTCATCTTCAACCTTCTTAGTGTCACAAAGGTGACACACTCTTTCATCCCATGGCATTTTAGGAATTGACCAATGCCTAGTTTCACTATGGAGCTCGTGAGAATTTGTTCTTATCTTAGGAATGCTTATTTTTTTCTTTACACTCGTCAAAACAAATAGATAATTTTGATCTTCTAGATTAGGGTTGATTACATCCTTATAATACCTTAATTTTCTTTTTTCCTCTAACTCTTTATCACACCACTTTTTCTCCTTAAATTTTGATTTGATGATATTTTTAACAGTATCTTTATTCTGCAAAATGGTGTCTTCCATGATTCCCCAATAGTTTATCCAAGACCGAGCATCTTTATGCCATCCTCACTTGAGTCGATGGTGGTTACAATTCAAATTTGAAGCAATTTTAGGAAGCCTCTTGTCTTCCATGTTGTTTAACTTGTTCTTATACATTAGGTATCTAGTCATAGCCATGCTCTTAATGGGGGAGATGCTTGTTTCTAAGAGGATGATGGGATAAGACGTATTTCCTTTGATTTTAATATTATAGGTTATGACATTCTTTTGTATTTTCTCTATCTTTCTCCAGGATTCACTAGAGATACTACAACCCTAGACTTCACATCCATAAAGAATAACAAGTGTAACAAGAGTCTAAAAGAGGAGATTCTTCTTATCCCAACTCCAAATATCAGCTGATTTTTTCAATCCCATAATAAGCTTTCCATCCCCCAATAATCCTTTTCTCAATGATATAATTCCAGTTGAGCTTGTGGTGAATATCAATTCCAAGATATTTGTATGAAGTCACTTCCTCCAAGTTTTTGTTATCATATACAAAGGTATCATAAGTGATTTAATTGGATTTAATAATCACGACCTCAGTCTTATCAGTATTAACAGTCATATCCATATTGGAGCAAAAATCCTTGAGGATTCTTAGTTGGTTTTCAAGATCATGGGGACTCCTTGCCACACGAACGATATCATCAACATAAATAAGAAGATTGATGACTATACCAGTGAGAGTAGGGTCGACACAACCTGTTTTTTCCAAGCAATCTTCTAACTTGTACCTGTATATGCTAAAAAGGGTAGGGTACAAGGGACAACCTCGTTTGACTCCAATATTGCAGTTAATCTCTTTCGACTAGCCCTCAGTGTTTTTAAACTTAACAATAACATTATCATACATCCTTATTGTCTCAACCCTCAACTCGAGAGACACTTTTATCTCTTCCAACCTATTCCAAAGGTTTTTCCTATGAACCATGTCAAAAGATTTTCTAAAGTCAACAAAACAACAAAAAAAAATGGTTTTAGTATTGCAGAACTCATCTGTAATGATCCTAAAGGTAACACGATGGTCCATAGTTGAATGATACCTCCTAAACCCAGCCTGGCCTTTAAATCTTTTACTGTGACTTTCTAGCGAAAGGATAATTTTCTTTTCCAAAATAATTCCATAAAGCTTGGCTAAAATTGGGCTAATCATAATGGTCCTATAATTAGAGGGAATGTTTCTATCCCCATTTTAAAAAATAGGAACAATGAGGCTTTGCATCTAGGGTTTAGGAAAGCCCTGCTTGTCTGCTAAATTGAAGAGCTTGTGTATGTGAGGGACACGGATATGCCCTCTGATTTAAAAAAAATTCAGTTTGGTATCATTCAAAGTCCTTAGCTTTCCCGTTTGCAAGCCGCTTAACCCCGAACTCTATGTCATCTAAAGAAAAAACTTCATCCTCTGTAGGGACAATAGGAATGGTGTCCATGGCATTAGGGAACTTGTAAAGACTTTTAAGGTAGGAATTCGAGTCCCTTAAGGGAATTATATTATTTTCTTTAGTATTACGATTTAGAATTTGACTCCAAAACTTCTTAGGATCCAACTTAGATAGTTGTGAAAGTTGCTCTTGCCTTTTATTGATATAATACCTTCTTTTTTTTCCTTTTAATTAGGGATTTGTATGTATTTATCTTATCGAGTTTTAAGGACTCATTAGAAGGATCCCTAATGTATTTCCTAGCAGTTTTACATTCTTTATCATACCAAGGGTTGGACATTCTATTATTATTTTTACAGGACACCTCGAAATAGAACTTATTAATAAAAGTGGAAAGGGTAGTTATAAAATTATGATAGAGTTCTTCAATGTTGTCCTTATAAGTTAGGAGATTTAATTTACTATTTAAATCCTTTAAGAAAAGGTCAACTTTACTTTTTTCAAAGCGCAATTTCCTTTGATTATAAGAATTCTCTTCAATGGCACTCCTGTGCATGGCAAAGTTTAGAGTTAGGGTTAAAGGTTTCAGATTAGAGTCAGGTTCATGGTCATTTAAAAGGTCAAAAGTTGTTATTTGGTTCGAAGCGGGGATATCATATATCACATAATCTACGACACTACTACCTACCCCATGAATTCAAGTCATTTGGTTGGAGTTTGGCCACTTCATTACTCCATTGCAAATTATTAGGTCTTGAGAGCTGCAGAGCTTGACCAACTAAGTACCAAACAAATTCTCAATTAGGTCTTCAAAGCTTCTTTTGTAGCTATTAGATAAAACAAGGTCCTCATCTAGCCATAAAGGATTATGGTTAGAATCAATACTTAAAAGAGTAGCTTGTTTAGTTGCAGTCCTAACATTAAAGTCTTCTAGCAGGAGGATATTACCTTCATTTTTAAAACTATAAATATCTTGTTCTAAATTATTATAGGGACAATTTCTATCTAGATTGTTTTTCTTATAAAAAGTAGAATTAATAGGTGTAAAATAGCAAATTGCTATATACATCTTCTTAGCATTGGTGCCTGCAATTTCTATCCAAATGTATTGATTGAGAGGGTCGATCTTATGAAGTTGAATGTGAGGAGAAATGCTCTTTCTAATATAACAAGCTATGCCTCCTAACCCTCTATGGTGGGACTTTTTGTTCCATGCTGACCACAATACACATCCTTCTATGTTAGGGACCTTAGACTCCTCATGCTCCCAAGTTTAAACTAGACAAATAATATCAATATCACTCAGGATCCAACTTATCATAGGACCTTTGTGCCATGGAAAGCCACAACAGTTCCAAAAAAGGATCCCGAGTGTCCCAAATTCCTATTTATTATTATCCTTCTGGTTTCTATCCCTAAATATAGCTTTTCGATTTCTACTTATTCTTCATTTTCCTTCTTTCTTGACTTCTTTTACCTTTTGAACTTCCTTCCTTAATTCAGCCTGGTCTTCAAGAATGAGGTCTTCATTTATAAATATTCCTGACCCTTTTAAGCTCATAGATTGACTGAGTATGCTATATTTATGGTCATTATAACTTACTTTGATACAGATCTATCTATCTTTGTGATCAATTATTTTTCCTAGCCTCTTTGCTTTTATGAGGTAAGTTGTATCGATTTGTGATTTGTTATTTAATTTTTCTTTTACTATTGCTAGCGTATCCTCCTCTTGTTGTTCTTTTATACACAAAATTATGAGGTTCAAGGCTCTTTTATTACGCTCATGGTCCAATTTGATTAGTTTATTCATTTCCTCTTTGATGGGTTTGATATCCAATTTGTTTTCCAGATTACTGAGGGTCAAATTGTTGGTTCGTTTTTCTTCTAGCTCTTTAATCCTATCTCTCAAGTTGCGATTTTCTTCAACATCTTCTTCTTGGGTTGATTGGTTATGTTTTTCCATTTCTTGAATCCCATCCTTCACTGTATGCAATTCACTCTTGAACGCTAAGAATCTATCCTCTATTTGAGTTTGAATGGTATCTTTGAAGAGTTTGAATGGTAGTTTTATGTCTCTTTCTTCACTCCTTTTTTCTAATGATTCTAACTCTATTTGGCTTTTGACATCTCTCGCTTCTCTCATTTTTCTAATGATTCCATATAATCGTAAAGGATCTCTAGGGTGATTTTGGAGGGCCTTCCCCTGTTAAGCTGAGTTTTTGGAACAGGTGGTGGAGTGCTCATATTGAAAAGAAGAGAAAAAAGTAACAATTATTATTTTGGATTGACTTTAAAAGTGTTTTTTTTTTTTTAAATTAATAATAATATATCAATTATTATCTTTCAAATCGACTTTTACTTATTAAACTTAATAAAGAAAATAAAAAAATAAAAAATATTTAAATCTCTTTAATTTTCACACGTTACTAGATTATAAATATATTTTAAATTAAAATTGAATCAAAGTAAAAAGTGACTCACCTGACTTCATGTGTCCAGGTGCTCAACCGATTGAAGAAGCCATAACTAATTTATGAACACACGCCCAAGTGCTCAACGAGTTGAGGAGGCAAGAACTAAAAAATATTCAAAATTACAGAGATCATTCTGAAAACCGCAGAGAAGTTCCCCTCACTGAGAGACCGAGAACTCAGAACCATAGAGAAGTATTATGGTTCACATCACTGAGAGTAACTACAAAGATTATTCTCGTAAAAAAAGGTAAAAACTGTAGGAAAGTTTTATTCCCGTTCAAAATCACAAAGATATAATGTTAGAAATAAAATATCTCCATTCAAAATCACAGAGATGTATTATTAAATAATTTGTTTAGAGTTATTTTTTTCCAATTTAATTAATAAACTAATTCAATTGAAAAAAAATTATTTAATAAAATAATTAAAATTCACAATTAAAAGACAAAATTTAAATAAAAAAA
>SNQJ01S0005619.1:495668-509444 GCA_010110895.2 Picea sitchensis
TGTGGACAAGTACAAGACTACCTTTTTGGTACCTCATGGACAATATCAATGGAAAGTCATGCCTTTTGGATTGAAAATGCTCCTTTTGAATTCCAAAATTGCATGGAAGATGTGTTCAAAGATATTGATTTTGTGATTGTATATATTGATGATCTGCTTGTTTTCTCTATATATATGAACCGACACTAGTAACACTTGGAAAATTTGTATGATAAGGTATATAAGCATGGAATTGCTTTGAGAAAAGAAAAGTTGGAATTTTCCAAAACAAGGATTAAATATTTGGGACTAATTTTGGAAAAGGGAAAAGTAGAACTCCAAGAACATGTACCAAAATCACTAAGTGAGTTCCCTGACCAAATCCTTGACAAATTACAACTCCAAATATTTTTTGGCACCCTAAACTACATCAACTATTTCTATGAGAATCACGCTAAAGACATAAAATGCCTGCAAAAAAGGCTCAAAGCAAATATCCAATGCAAATGATAATATGACAAAGATAGTCCAGGTAATCAAACAAAAAATACAGAATCTATCTAGCTTTCATCTACCAGATTTGAATTTTCCATTTGTCTTAGAAACTGATGCCTTTGATGAAGTAGGGGAAAGTGTTATATTACAAAATCATATTAAAAGAGAGCAGATTTGTATGTATGCTTGTGGTTGCTTCAAGGGACCATAATTGAATTACCCTTCCTCCCATAAAGAAATTATTGTTGTAAAAAATGTAATCAAAAGATTCAGGTTTTTCTTGAAACCTATCCATTTGATAGTAAGAACATATTTAAAACATATGAAAGGGATGTTATCCAACCACATATTACTTGAACAAGGGAACAATAGAGTCTTAAGATGGAGTTTGTGGCTTGATGGATATGATTTCTAGGTAGAATATAAGTCAGGCAAATAAAATTGTATAGCAGATCTGCTCACCAAAGAAGCAAAAGATCTGTCTCAAGAAAATTGCAAAGATACCAAGATGATAACCAGAGAAACAAGTTCTAGTATCCAAGCATCCCAACATCCTTATCCATCTCTAGAGGGATTTTATTAGGTTTTGGTTTGTAAATAATGTACAATCAATTTTTGTTTTGAGTGTTTAGTTAGGTATATTAGAGTTAGTTCAACATCTCAATATATTTTGTATAAATGGGTCAATAGTCATAATAATGAGTCAAATTTATGGTTTTTTAGTGAATCTCCAAAGATGTGCTAGGGTGTCATCCAATTTGAACCATACATAGGTGAAAAGTATATAGTTTTGCATGAACCATGGATTTCATATAGGGATTATTGTAAGATCATGTTATATATTAAACTTGTACATAATGCATGGATCATTTTTTAATATAGTACCATTTGCATAGAACCTTGGACCTCTTGGTTTTATGTTCTCATTCATAACTATTGCCCAAAAGATGAAATCTTCAACTCTGTTCGAAAAAAAGGATTTATATTGCACTTGTATTTTGAAATCACCGAAACAACAAAATGTGAAGCATGGTTCTGTTTTGGAATAAGTTTATGTGGAAGCACCTTGCAACTAATACAACATCAACCTCTAAATTTGCCTCGGTTTAAAGTCAAAATAAATTTCTATGGATTAACATGTGTATCATAAGATGAGTATCCCCTAAGTATGGCGAGATCACTCTTTTATCAATGTTTTAATATTCTTCCACCTATGGTAGCAACATCATTATCTCCATATTATGAAGATCGATATTATACCTCTTCTGACTTATGGAAGCATAATGGTCCTTCACCAAATAATGTAATGTCTAACTAGTCGATATTGGTGTAAGTCGTTTTTTGTGGGATTTCATCATAATCTCCACTTTGTATCTTGTCAAGTTGTTCGAAAAAAGGAAGGATAGGTCCCCTTATGTCCAAAAGGACTCTTAGGGGACGATATAACATCTGACACTCGTTAGGTGCCCCATCATCTCATAAGGACAAATAAAATTTATGCGGTTCTTTATGAATGGTAGTTGTAAGTCATGTTTTACCGAATATCAGTTCTTCCTCTTATAAAAGGAACCATCTAGCTCTCATTTGAAGAATCGGGTCTTAGAGGAGATAATTCTGAGAGTTTACAGTTTAAGTTCTTGTTCAGAGTTTGTAAATTCGAAGTATTCTCTTGGCATCACACTTCCTGTGATCTTGGCCAATCAGAAAAAACACTAGTTTTATATCGAGTCTATATTTTGTTCCTTGATTCTTAGAGCAACTAGCCAATCTTAAGACCTTAACTGGTCAAAGAATAACCCTTAGGAAAGCTAGGATTACGAGCGTTGTTTATGTAATCTGGAACTAGCCAGTTTAGGGATCAAACTATACTCTTGACCTTTCACCTATGGTGACCATCAGAAAAGATCTTTATAGGAAAAGGCCAGTCCTTAAACATTTCAACTAGCCAATCTTAAGACCTTAACTGGTCAAAGAATAACCCTTAGGAAAGCTAGGATTACGAGCGTTGTTTATGTAATTTGGAACTAGCCAGTTTAGGGATCAAACTATACTCTTGACCTTTCACCTATGGCAGGACCATCAAAAGATTCTTTATAGGAAGTGCTACGGGCCCTAAACATTTAGTCTTATATGCTCCAAATATATATATATATATATATATATATATATATGTATATGTGTGTGTGTGTCTATATGTGCATGTATGTATGCATAATTATATGTAGATATATATATGCACACACACATATGTATGTATGTGTGTGTGTGTGTGTGTGTACACACACACACACATACATACATCCATATATATAGCTAATGGTCTTAGCCATTCAATTGCTGACAAAAATGCATGAATACATTTCAAGGGATTAAACTGGGGTGACATGACAAATTTACTCATTTGTTGTTTATAGACGATGTGGTAATATTTTTCTTTTGTGAAACAATTGAAGGAAAGGCATTGAAGGATATCCTGAGCCTATTCTATGATGCAACCGGAATGCTCATCAATGTGAATAAATATGTGATTTTCCTACATGATGTAGAGGAAGAGAACATACATATTTTTACAAATCTATTCAATTTTCCCATGCAAGTTTTGGGAGAAGGGATTAAATATCACGGTTTTATGCTTAAACCTAATAGTTATGGTCTTGTATATTAGTCTTGGATACTCTCTAGGATTGAGAAAAAAATTAATCATTGGTGTAATTGGTGGATTTCTTGAGGTGGAAGGTTAGTCCTTATAAAGTCTATTATCGAGGCAGTTCCAGTGTATTGGCACTAGCTGGCTCACATCCCGAAAGGAATATTTTGTTGTATTAGGAAGCTATGTTTAATTTCCTGTGGAAGGGAAGATCTGAATATCAAGATTCGTATATGGCCAATTGGAAAAGCTTTTCTAAGCCAAAACATTTGGGAGGGTGGGGATTAAACAATGTATCAGTTTTTGACTGTGCTTTCGCTGCCAAATCTCTACGGGTTTTATTGTCGCGAGACAACCTCTGGGGGTGTATTCTAATTTATAAGTATATTGCACCTACTTTTCTTTTGGATAGAATTCAACAAAGATGGATATCCACCACAAATGTTTCTAACCAAAGACGAGATTTAACGCTTGCTTTTCCTATTGTAGGAAGATTCCTGACCTGGAAATTTGGCAATGACACTCAAGTGAGAATTGGCACAGATGCCATTATAGGTTGTGGTATGGGTATTTTTCTTCCTAGGGATCTAGTTGATGCTCTTCGAGAGCTAGGTATATGTACTTTGAATAGAACCGAAAATGATACGACTACAACTATTTAGATGCAAGGATGGCACATTGTGGCATGCCTAGGTTTGGATGCCTTTTGGTATCAAGTTCATCAAAATAAAAAAAGACACACAGACACCTGTCAGGGATGAATTGGTTTGGTATACCAATCACTCGGACAATCAATACTCTGCAAAACTTGAGTATCAAGCCATGATAGATTAAGGTGAGGAAAATGTTCTCTAGTGGTATAAAAAGGTTTGGAAAACGAAAGGGCCATCGAAGGGTATTCTTTTTTTATGCCATGTTCTTAAGGAATGGGTGTTGACGTTAGATCATTTGCAACAAAAGGGAAAAAAGGGTTGAGCCTTTGTTACTTGTATAAACAAGCGATTGAATCCAACTATCATCTATTTTTGGAATGTGTGCTCACACGATAGGTCTGGAAGGACGTAGGAAGTCTGTTGGCAATGGTTTTTTTATGGGAAAAGTCCATGGTGTCAGAGTACTTTAAAGACTTTTATAAAAGATGCTCGTTGAAGGAATTGAGAGTTCTCCTAATATTGGTTTCGTGGGGAATTTGGTTAGTTCAGAATGCATGTATTTTTGAAAACAAAGTTACTCCCACCTTTAAATTTTCTCAACAAGCACTTGCATTGCTGCATCGCTACAAGGGTTCTTCTTCCTAAAATAATAATCATAATATCAATAATGTTGACATCAACAAGCAGTGTCCATGGGGATACTTTGACAGGGCCTGTCAAGGTCCGAACAATATATGTGAGTTTGGCTTCATCTTACACTTTTCAGATTCACATTATCTTATCAGTAAGGCAAATTTGGGATCGAGGACTAATAATATTGCTAAACTCAATGCCCTATTTTCCCTTTTAAAGTCAATTGTAGAAAGGAATGTGACAACTCTTCAGGTTCTTGGTGACTCTAAGCTATGTATTGATTGGATGTTTGGGACATTACAACTTAATCATCTATATCTCTTGCAAATTGTACAGTGGCTAAAATACATATCTTCTCGTTTTAGACAGATCCAATTTTTGCACACATATAGAGAATGCTATTTTTCTATGGATACTCTATCTAAAGAATCTTTATACATGAATGAAAATGTGTTGGTGGTGGAGGAATTCTCTGAAGGGGAACTGATCTCCAAAAGGGAAGGAAAGTTTATAGAAATGTAAAATTGACTTATCCTTTCTTTGGCTTCTTTTTGGTTTTTTGATACATGTAATGGATCAAAGTCTTCCTGGTTGTTGTTTCCTGAACTTTTCTAGAGGGTTGTCATTAGTGAACAAATTGTGGGTTCTTTTAAGGAAGTTTTGGCCAGATCCATGTACTAGAAACTTGTTATTTTTTGTATGCGCTTTTGCGCCTTTGGATTGTACCTTATTTTTTTTGGAATAGAAGCTACAAATTTTTATAAGTATATATGTATGTATACAATATGTGTGTGTGTAGAGAGAGAGAGAGAGAGAGAGAGAGAGAGAGAGAGAGAGAGACATATGTACATACATACTTATATAAGAATGCATACATCTTATCATTGAAATATTGAATTCCACATGAAGAAGCATTGGCCTTAAATATAAATATCTAAAATGATCATAGGCTCTTGACAAATCCAAATTTAATACCATAGAATATTGATGAGTTGACTTGATTGAACAAAGACCCTACTAGGATGCTCCTATTACCTCAAAGATATGTCTCCATATTAAAAACCCAAACAATTCATATGAGATGACATCTGAGAAAATGTGTTTAACTCTTAAAGCCAAAACTTTGGATATAATCTTGTACACACAATACATAGAGAAATTGGCTTGAAATTGTCAAAAAACTTGGCTTATCCTTATTTGGAATAAGAGATAGAAAGGTAGAGTCTACGGATCCTCAAACTAACCATTGCTCTTAGCTTCCTCAATAACTCACAATGGATCCTCCTCAAACATATCATAAAAACCAATGAACAATTCTACATTTAATCCATCAAGATCAAGGCTTTTCTTTTTGGAAAGAGGCCAAAATTGTTTTAAGTCCCTCTTTTGAGGTCTCTTCCATCAACATTTGTTCATTTTTCTTAGTGACAAAGCCAGGGGAAATGTAGTTAACTTCAAGATTTCCTCAATATTGGCTCTTTCTAGTTCTTTATACATGGCCTAAAAATGTGTAATCCCTAATTTCACTATCTCTTTAAAACTCTTGACCATCACTCCTTTGTTTTTCATCTCCCAAATATTGTTTACCCTTTTCCTATAATTAACATATTGACGAAAAAACTTTGTATTTTCATCCCCTCTTTCTATCCATATTGCTCTACTCTTCATTTCCCACTCAACTTCCCTCCACACTAATATTTTTTCTTCTTCTTTAAATCTACAAGAATATTCTTTGCCTCTTCATTAAATAGACCTTCGACATTATTTTCATACCTTTCATCTATTTCTAATCCACAACCTTAAAATTTTTGTCGATATTCTTCCTCTTTTTAGAGACCCAAGACACAACTACCCCTTTCAGCTTCTTGAGGGAGGAGGCAAACTAAAAACTATCCATTTCTCTCATGTTCATATGACAACCCCCCCATTCTCTCCTTACCAAGGCTTGAAAGTCTTCTTCATCCAACCAAATTGGGTTGAATTTGAATGGGCTAGAAGGCTGATCTACCTATTTTTCTAGTTACATGAGAATACGAGAATGGTCAGAGCCTCCACTTATTTGCATCGAGGATATTTCCATATTAATTCCATTTACTAGCAAATCAAAGATAAAAAAAAATCTATCTAACCTTATAGAAACCCCTACCTCACCGAGTTTGTTGTTTTTCCAAGTGGGTAGTAATTTTATGGGTTCATGTTGTAATCTAAAGGATCAAAGTAAGTCGTTATTGGTAACATAGTCATACAACCATCATATACAACAAAGTAATATACATGCATGCATACACAGAAGGAGGAAAAGCATAAAAGTAATGGTGGAACTAGCAACAAGTAATCTTTATTAATATATGATCAACAACACCTATCTTTCATCTTGAATCCATGTCTATTTATACATTTACATCAGAGGAAGTTAATTACAACAGTCATGACTACCTCCATCAATCGACTGGCCTGACTGCTTAGTCAATTACACTTCTTAATTGATTTACTCTTTACATGGGTTTACTACTTGGCCCAGTTGAATAGTCAACTAGGCCCCTCCAACTTCTCCCCCAACCTGAAAGCCTTCATCATCCCAAATAAGTGTGGAGATGGAAATCACAAAAATATACCAACAAAATATAAAGGACAAAATACAATAATAATTTGTCGATTTGAATGTTTCTGGTCTCTACTAATTGTGCAGTTGTTGGTGGCTTATTCTATTAGAAATTATGATCCAAAATAAGACTTTAGCAAATACATGTTTTATTAAATAAAACATTAATGTAAAAGGACACCTACATAGTCACGTGATTATGTGAGGTGTCCAAGTTAGTTTCTAGTCAGTTCTAGTTAACAATATTTTTGGTTATAGTTTTTGGGGTATTTAAACCCATTTGCTATTCTAAGTGAGGTGGATTTTTGGGCCTTATCCCTCAAGTTTCTCTGATGTAATATTTTTCCTCATTAATAAAAGTTGTGGGTTGTGTGTATGAGGACACTTTGTCAAAGTGGTATCAAAGAAAAGGTTATTGGGAGATGTTGACGAACATGGTGAAGAAGTTTTAAAGGGGATCTGAATAACGATCTATTTCCTATTTTTACTTTTTACGACAAAATCTAGAATGGATTCAAGAGCTCATGTATATTGATTTTAACATTTTTAGTTGGATATTGAGAGCTCACTTTTTAGTCTTTATAAGAATTTGGTTGGTCTCTTAAAGTATTTTCTCCAATCTTCTTTGCATGGCCCGTGTTTTCTATTAGTGATGTTACGCCCTGCACAGTCCTTTCAAAATGCCTTGAATGTAGTGAGTAATCTCGTATTGAATTAAAGAAGGATGTATAGTCTTTTTTATTTTGTTGTTGGTATATTTTTTATCACTATTTGAAAGAATTGACATGAAATTAAGGGATACAATTTACTTGTGTGCTACACTCGACAAGGTCAATTCATGTATTCAAATTCCCACCACCTGCATTAGGTGAAAAGTTGAGATAATAAGGTAATGTTGTTAGTTTTATAGCATATAAATCTATATATAAGTAAATTGGAGTAGGATGATTCCAACCTTGATCATCAGTAGGGGATATTTCAGTTCTTCTCAGCATATGATCATTTATGATTTTTTTAAAAAAACCAGATGTCTTGTACTCAAATACAAAGTATTGTAAACACTTTTTTTTTGACATCAGGAAGCTTGCATTAGAGAAAATAGAAGTTTTCTTGTGGGGGATGAATAGAATTTTACTCACGACATGAATACAAGTTTTGAAATGACACATTTGGGATTAATTCATTACTATCTTGGAGTTGAAGTAATGCAACAAGAAAGAAACATTTTTATTTCCGAAACCATTTATGTTTATGAATTATTGAAGAAGTTTGGAATGGAGGATTTCAAACCATCTGTCACCCCCATGGAGAAAAATTTAAAACTTTCTAAGTTTGAAGGGGGGGAACTTGTCAGCAGTACTAGGCATCGACAATTAATTGGAAGTTTAATCTATCTGACAAATACTTGTTTGGAATTATCTTTTGCAGTCAACGTCCTTTCCAGGTATATGCAAGAACCGAGAAAAAGTCGTTGGAATGCAGCGAAAAAGGTACTTCGACATATTCAAGGAATAAAAGATTATGGACTTGAGTATAAAAAGAATAAAAAATTTAGACTTGTTGGCTACTTAGATGCAAATTTTGCTGGAGATGTTGATGATAGGGAACATCCTTCGAGTTATTTAATGAGCATGGGATCGATTGTGGTGTCCTAGAGTTGTAAGAAACAAGCCACAATTGAAAATTCTACAACAAAAGATGAATATATTTGAGCTTGGGAAGCAACTTGCGAAATAGTATGGTTGCAAAGAATTTTGCAGGATATTAAAGTTGTTCGCAATGAAGCCAATCCCTTATTCATTGACAATCAATCAACGATAAAGTTAGCCAAAAATCTAGTTTTTCATTCAAAGACAAAACATGTTGATACAAAGTACCATTATCTTTGAACTCTCGTCATCAAGTAAATCATCACGCCAACTTATTGTCCAACAGAGGATCAAACGATCGACATTTTCTCGAAATCTCTTGGAATAATTAAATTCATCAAGTTCATAGATAAACTTGGTATTAGCTCCAAAGACTTTTTTTTTTATCAAAGTGTGGGTTTTTATAAATTATGATCCAAAATAGGACACCTACACATTCACGTGATTATGTGAGGTGTTCAAGTTATTTTCTAGTCAGTTCTAGTTAGTTCTAGTTAATTGTATTTTTGGTTATATTTTTTGGGGTATTTAAACCCATTTTCTATTCTACGTGAGGTGGATTTTTGTCCYTTATCCCTCACGCTTCTCTAATGTAATATTTTTTCCCTCATTAATAAATGTTGTGTGTCTAAGGACACTTTGTCATATTCATTGAGCTCCTAGGACTGAAAAGTTAAATATTGGTCGTGGATGTGATATCAGGGGAACCTATGGGAGAAGGGAATATTGAACTACTTTTGTGCATACACTATAGATATGAGAGTGCAATCAATGTCAAGCAAATTTCAAAATTATGCCAGTCTTCAAGCGCCTACTTCGCTATGATAGTCATCTTCTTCATTTCAATTAAATAATCCATATTTTCATGAATAGGGGTGTCCTATACTACGATTAAACTTTGAATCTTTCTTATATTTGTTTAACTTTATGATGGATATCCCATATGTGCTTTGTTTATCTAATGGATTCTAATTGTGCATTCTTCTCCTCCTATAACCACTCATATTCTTGTGCTTGAAACTCTACTTGAACTTTATTTTCTAGCTTAAGTTGGGCTCCCAAAGTATCCCAAATTCTACAGTCGATTGCAACATTTCATCAATTGTCCAATTCTTATATTAGTTCTTGTGTTACCCTTAGTTTACTACAAATGTTGGCAAAATAAGTTAGCCAATTATTAAAAACAACGTTTGTAGTTGAAGAAACAACACTTGTGTGTTTTAACTACTCGTTCACTTCTTCAAATTTCTAATACTCTTTATTAAGGATTGCTCTAGTATAGTTGGCCTTTAACTATTAGTTCTCATCCAAAAGATTTTTCTATCTATGGATCAAGTCACTGAATAAAATTTTCATGCAATTGATCGAATTACTTGCTAGGTCGACTAGTCCAACTCATAGTGTTATTTGAGACTTGGTTTTGCAAGATTCCCATATACTTTCTTCCTTTACCTTTCTTTGTTGACCCACACCATATCTTGTTTCTTTACTTGGTCACAACTTTATATAGCTCTTGGATTTTTGAATGATGTGCATCCATAGGGTTGAATGCCATTGCATTTTCCCCTTGTTGTTTACCCTTTAGTTTGAAGATGGTTAAGATCATCATCGATTTGTCCTTCTTATCCTTCACATCTCTTTCCTTCTTACTACTTTTGTCCTTCTAGCCTATAGTCGACTATTCTACTTGTTGTTGTGTCAGCCCTTGTTGTGCATGTGTTGTTTTCTCTTATTTCTTTTATTTTTCTTCTATTTTCTATTGCTCATGTTGTTGTGTCGACCCACCTGGATGTTGCATTGATTCCTAGTGTGTTCCTGTAGGATTTTAGGATGTATCTTTCATTCACATACCTAGCTTCATGGTGATTGGTGTGTAGTTGACTTTTGAGGTGATTGTTATGCATTTAATTCTAGAACGACTATTCCATGGTTGATTTTCTCATTGACTATTATGTAGTCAACTTCTGTGTTGATTGTTATGTATTCGACTTCTACTAGTCGATATTATCTTTATTTTATGCTTGTGCGTTATATGGATCTTTATGCGTTTCTATTTGTCCTTGCTCACCACCTTACTAATTAGTTGTGGAAGTCTCTTTTACGATAGGGATAGCCTTGATTGGAGATGGATCCTTGGTCAATTTTATGAGATACTATTTTATTTATGTACTCATCATCTTAGGTTTACTTGAAACTTTTACTGTAAAATTGGCCCCTTTATTTTTCTTCTCCTTATCCTTTTTAATTGTCGCTTCTACTGCTTGTGCCTACTATTATCAAAGATTTTCCTAGTGGACTTGTAATTATTTTTCCATGATTATCGTATTCTTGAGGGTATCGACTATGAATTCCTTTTATTTGTCGATAGATTCTGTGTGCTTCTTCCCCACACTTGATTCGAACACCTACTTTCTCTTCCTAGCTTCCTCTCTCGTGAGCGTCCCCTTCCCATTTTCATAAGTTATGAGGACTTGTTTGGCTACTTGCTCCAACTTTTTCTTAAGTTAGATATTGAGTAAATCCAACTCATTTTTCCCTTGGAAAGGACTTCCATATCATATTTAGTCAACTAGATACCCGAGTGAGCCCCACCTTGTTCTATTTTCTTCATGTTATTTCTTCTGATTATTCTCTTAAATGGGGACTTTTTCAAAGTTGATTCAATGCTGACAAAGGTACTATGAGCACTAATACTTCATTTTATTCCTTTAATTCTCCATTACATAAAGGTGTAATTAGTTCTATAGCAATTTCCTTGGTTGCTACTAGAATTGGGTAAATGTTATTTGATTGCCTTGAAATTTCTGCAAAAATCTCCTCTAATTTCAAGTAGTAATCGAGCTCTATAGGTTCTCCTCCTACACCTTGCATGTACCATATCTTGGTGAGGTTGAGGCCTAACCAAATATGTACATGATACTCCCTAAGTTTATATTTTGGTTGAATAACTACAAAGTCTACATGATACTCCCATGAATCCAAGGACACAATAACATCATCTACTACACCCTCTAGTTTTACCCGAGGTCTATCTTCCATCTCCAATATTGTAGGTGTGGGTAGAAGAATACAAATATTTAGTTTTTGCATTATTTCCATGGTCATCATGTTAACAGGTGCACCCAAGTCAATTAATATATTTGGAACAAAAATATTGTTAATTAATATGGTAACAATTGGTACCCCTGGATCAATGTATTTTTCTGTTGTGACATTTGTTGACATTAGGCTAGCTAGTTTTCCAACAACTTGCACTGTTATTGGATCCTTCTTCTTTTTCCCTGATTTCTTAAGGCATAATTCCCTAATTGTTCTTGTATAGATGGGTATGTTCTTTATAGCCTCCAATAAGGGAATATTAACACAAATGTTCTTTAGTTCATTTAAGAAATCATGCTTAGAAGGATTTATAGATTTTTCCAAATTTAACCTCTCTAGAAAAGGAAGTATTTTGGTTAATTGTTTTAGTTCATTTTGAATTTCAACTAACCTATGTGCAATAGTGTTAGGTTTATTAGGATTTTATTTTTATTTTTCTCTTACAACCACAGGGGGTTCTTTACGGAGTATTTTACCAGACCTTAAGTGTATATCCTGGACAGAAACAATTCCACAAGTAGGTAATGTTCCTTCTTCAACATTATAAGCTTGTCTTTCTACTTTATTGTTAGGATTAGCTACTAGTTTTGATGGAAATTGAGTTGATTTGGGTGGTGGTTTATTAGAAGGAAGTTGTAGCTACTGTGGTTGAGTGATTTGTAGTGGAGGAGGTGTGGAATACGACTATTGAGTTAGTTGTGGATATTGAGTGGGTGAAATTTATTATTGTTGTGGGTATGGTTGTTGTTGAAAAGGATAAAATTGTTATTGAAAATAAGATTGTTGGTATGGTGGATATGTTGTTCGAGGATTATAGGGAGGTTAGTTCCCATAAGTAGATCCTTGCCAACCTTGTTGAAAAGGTTAGTTTTGAGTTTGTTGAGGAGGTCATACCTACCAAGGCAAAGGGGTATTCCATGTGTTTTCTACAAAATTTGGATTAGAATATGAAGAAAATTGCTAAGTAGGATCTTGAGGCAGGTGCATGGATACCATGGTCTTCTTGGTGCAACATAATAAAGAGATTATGTTACTATGCTTTCACCTTTTAAAACCACTTTGAGTGTTGACAACGATGGGAGAACTCTAGATTTGGATCTGTTGCTGGAGGATTTGGAACGAGCTATACCTCTGCATCTTAAATGGGTTATTCTGTTACCCCAACTACTGGTGGCTCTCGATTTGGATCCTTAATGGATGCTTCAACAGGCGGTTCATAAGTTATAACTGGTTTTCATAAGCAACTAATTCAAGGTCAACGAAACATTGTGCCTGCTCCGAACAAGGTAGTCCATCGATCAATCAATAACTTGAATTAAAACAACTACCTCCCTTTCCTGAATGGATCTATGTGCATGGCCGATATGTATGTCTCTGTATGGCTGCATTAGTCTAACCACAATCATTAATGGTCCCTAGTTAAGCACTGGAAGTGTAAGCTCTTGGTATATCATAGCCCATCATATTCATGGAATATACTATCATTATGAACTACTACCTGTTAGAGGAGGTACTTGGTAGGGCATCAAATGAGTCAAAGTATAGTGTTCGAGTGCTTAAGCAACTATCAAAGAATCCTTATGTGTCGTGTATCCTATTAAAGGTACGGTCAGTGAGAAATCGAACCTTTCTATTGAATGGTTTTCTGCACAAGTGCCACAAACTTGAATACTATCTACATGACATTCTCTAGGTGGATGCTTTTTCTTACATCGATGGAAAAAAATTGCCAAAGATTCATTTTTATCTTCTTGTTCTTTTTAGCCTTCAATCTATCAATATGAGAACCTAATGTACTCAAAAGATTAGTTTTAAATTTTTCCAACAAATTGCCTATTTCTGCCCTACTTATACTCTCTATGGCTGATTTGGTGACTTTGGAAAGGGAATCTCTTGATCCTTTTCCAGCCTTAGCTCTGCCCCTGGAGTATTCCCCGCACATTTCAATAATTTGTTCAAAAGGTAAAGTTGAAATGTCTTATGAATCCATGATATTAAGAATATCAATGAATTCGTCAC
>SNQJ01S0005619.1:521654-535439 GCA_010110895.2 Picea sitchensis
AATCCTAATTTCAGAAATATTGAACATTAGTACATCGATGATATTAGTAAGCAAAATGCAATTGGTTTGTTCAAATTACATTATACCAAACAATTATTACCATCCCTGACCCAGGATTGTGGCTGGAAGATGGCATGTTACAATTGGCAGGGTAAAGCGACTGTCCATTTTCATCTACCAACTACTTACGGTATGTTGCTCCTGATAAGAGCTTCCTACATTTTTGAAATGGTGGAATATTTTCTGCATCTGAACTCGATTTTGAATCAGGATCCTGCAAAATCTGGATACATTTTTATTCATATTGACATGGATAAAAAAAATCATTTAGATAACAAACATATAAATAAAATATGAACTTACTAGAGATGGAAAGGGATAGTAAGTCAACAATAATTTTTTGATATTAAGGTGACTTTAAGTGGAAAATGTATACTATGAAGTACTCAAGTCATGTGGATGCATCCTAAAAGATAATTTAATATGAATATACTATTTTATGTGCAAATAAAAAATCAAATAACTTTTAAATCATAATGGTGCGCTTATTTAAACAAAATGCATCGATGCATCTATAACAATATAAAGCACCATGGCATTTAATTACTAACCACACTGGTTCTCAAGATTTCAAATAAATAAAAAAGAATTATATGATATCCGTGCTCAAAAAATATTTAGCGCAATGGTGCTTTGTATAAAAAAATACATTGGTGCGTTATATTAATAAACGCATTGGTGTTTCGAAAAACTTAGAAAAAAAAAAAACGCGACTTTGTTTTTTTATAATTGAAAAATGAGTGGGAATTTATTTTTTGAAAATATAATTTCATAAATTCCTTTAAATAGTAAGAAGCTATTCACTATTTCATTATTTTTCCAAAATTTACAAGGGAGAGATTTGCAAGAGAGACATACCGGGGAGCACTATGGAGCAAGATAATACTTTGGAACAAGAGAATTATCTAGAAGATCGAAATTTGAAGGGTATGGGGATTCACTCAAAACCCTTTTCATAAAGTCCTTTAAATAATATTAAGCTATTCATTATTTCATTATTTTGCCAAAATTTACTGGAGAGAGATTTGGAAGAGAGACATTCCAGGGAGCACTATGGAGCAGTAAAATATTTTGGAACAACATAATTATTCAGAAGATCAGAATTTGAAGGGTATGGTGATTCACTCAAAACCTTTTTGGAGCAACAAAATTATTCAAAAGATCAGAATTTGAAGGGTTTTGTGATTCACTCAAAATCCCGCGTAATAAAAATTTCAAACTTTACTGTTGATTTTAATAATATTTTTTTCGCAATTTGTATCCCTATTTAAATTTAATTAAAATTTAGAAGAAAAAAAAGATCATACTTACCTTAAACCCTTGATTCTTCTTGTTTATGTGACTGCAAAATTTCACCTTAGGGTTTAACTCCCTCTATCACTTCACAATTAGGGATTTTCATTTTAGGCATTCTAGATTTAATGGGTTTGTGTTTCTGTATATAAGGTGTTTGGCATGTGATGTAAAGGGACAACCTATTGCTTCAGATCCAAACCATGTCGGCCCTGCCACTTTTAAAAAAAAAATGGTTTCTGGTTATCGGTGCGTCGATTTGACTATAACACACTGGTGCTCTTACTGATAAAGCGCACATGAAATGTTGTACCATAATTAAAAAAAAATCTGTTCATTGATGTGTAATTTTTTTCGGATATTTTTTTTCATTSATGGTTTTTTTTTGGTTTTTCGTTTTTTACTCTAGGCACGGTGTTGTTATCGATACATATCRCACCGTTGTAATTTGAAGTATTTTTTWWAAAAAATGTTTTTTCATGTCGGTGTGTTTCCTATATCGAACRCACTRATGCTTTCATATTATTAAAGCGCACCGRAAATCRGATTTTTTTAGCTGAAAWTTATGTGATTTATTTATAAAATATATTTAATAACTTCTATATGAATGGTACAAGTTGTATATTGATAAAAAAAATGTGTGAGAATAGTTCAAGTAACAAAAATTATGATCGTCACAATGATAACACCTCCAAAAAAACAAAAAAAGGCAAGTTCTTTGTAAATTCTATACAAAATTAATATGTTTGAACTATATGTATTGGTTAGTGTGTGTCATGCATAGCCACAAAATGAAGAAGTTGATAAGATTCTTTGTGATCTAAGTGCATAAGAGTGKAAAAGGTTGATGGAATTTTTTTAAAAGGATGAATTAGGTGAATGAAAAAATATTATTCAATATGAGTTCTTTTTTGAATTTTCATTAATAACATACTTAAGAATATTAGATAACATGTTTCAAATAATCTATTAATTCACATATGTTTAATGTTCTACAGGGACCAACAACGAAGGAACAAAATGTCATCCTAAGAAAATGAAAATTATAGAAGATGTAAATGATGATGAATTGGTCCTTAGCTCATCTGGAGTGGTGTTGAAGATTAATTAAATGAGGGAAACTTTTACAAAACTATGATGAATATAGTGGAATGAACGTATAGACATACTTTCCACTTACAATATAGAAATAAATCCAATGATTCCAAGAACCGGGTTATATCTAAACTACATGAAGCATTTCTAGAGAAATGGTCAATGAGACTTGTCAGACTTGCAATAGCAAAAACATATAACAATAAAAAACAATCATTCAAAAAGTAATATTCCTAAAAACCTTTTTCTAGAATATGTATATTTTTTTGTGTAAATAAAAGAGATTGTATTACCTTATAGAGTCTTCATGTCAATACATTGTTAAGATTCTTCCACCTATTTTGCCACATGCATGGAAACCAGAACATGTGGCCTGCAAAAACTATAGACATGGCTATAGCCATAAACCAAAGTTTTAACAAAAACAAAAATTGATTATAATTGATTCCTGTAGAACAAAATGCTTGAAAAACTAAAATATGCGGCGAACCCAGGCGTCCGTCATTGTTGTAAGTAAAGAAAAAAAATTGGATGCAAAGTCGGATAGTGCTTTTGGGACGGTGCATTGGAGAGGGAGTCGAACATGAGGTCCATGCGATGGCTAAGTATTCTTTGATTATGGAGTTGGTCCTCCATGTTCCGACTCATCTTGAAGATTAGCTGAAGGTGTTCATCCGAAAAATGGTGTGGGTTGAGCGAAGCATGCTCGATGCTCACAATTGTTACCTCATGTTGTGATGTTGTTGCATCTAATTCAATTGGTGGAGTCTCGTACATAGCCAACCAACGGGTTACCTCTATGGTAGTCAGGACATTCCTTATTGTCCAGACTTTCAACCAGCTGGGGGGAATTTCTTCCTCTACCACATAACCACCTGTTGCCATTGTGGGATGAGTGGATGGTTTGGCATTGTCAAAGGGCTATGGTATTGTTGCAATGGTTTTGATCCCATTTCAAGGAATTTCTTCCTCAATTGGGCAGCGTCCTGTGTCGATCATGGGGTCAGAGAGGTGAGAAGGTGACTCCATATTTCCAAGAGGAGGCTAGGGATCCCCAAATCAATTATGCTTGGAGCAGGAGGGGATAACAATGTTGGTTGAAGAATTAGAGGGAAGCTAGGGGTTTGGGTGATTGCGTCGGGCTATGAAATTGTAGTAAGTCAACCCTCATTTTGGCTTGCCTCGCTCTCTCGGCATAGTGCAGTTACGACATGAAGGGAGGCAGACAGGCAAACAAATAATTTGTTCCAACGATAAGTAGACTATGGACACGTTTCATGTGAGGAAAAGAAAGAGAATTGACACCAACAGGGAGAGGGAAGCCTCTGGATAGAGAACAGTGCCTGAGACAAGGAGGCTCTGACAGAGAACAAAGTGCCAAATGAAAATGCAGAATGAGAAAATTCCTATGAGACCTTAACTTAATATAAACCATTGAGGTGAAAGAGAGGAGCAACATGAAGACATAGGTGAATCCAACCAGTTGCATCGTACATGCTCCAGTGATCTGTAGTTTGTTCACAATGAGATCCATTAAATCACCCTGACCGCACCAACGCACTTACACCACAATGACTTGAATGTTAGGCATGTTGAGTAGGTTGGATATGAGTCTGGCAGCTAGGGGTATCAACTCCCCTGTCTACATGAGTGTCAGGTTGCCAATGTTGTACAAATGTCAGCCCATCAGGGGGATATAATATGTATATATTACTATAAAGCATTCCTTTATTAATATCAATTTTGTTATATTTAGTTTTCATATATCAATATAAAAATAGTTTATTGTCATGTTACTTTTTTCAGGAAGATTATGAAAATCCCAAAGGATCAACGAATTGATATTCGAAATATGCCAGTAGGAATGTCCAAAAAAATGTACAAGGAGATGGTCAAAGAAATGGACATAATGACATCGCAAGAGGCACCATCTCAATAACATTGTTCTTCAAATTTANTGAAAATCCCAAAGGATCAACGAATTGATATTCGAAATATGCCAGTAGGAATGTCCAAAAAAATGTACAAGGAGATGGTCAAAGAAATGGACATAATGACATCGCAAGAGGCACCATCTCAATAACATTGTTCTTCAAATTTACAAAATCATTGAATTTTTCTATTAGGTACATATAAATAAATGATTTAGCATTAAATATTAATTTTTAGGTATTTTCTTGCAGAAAATAAACAAAATGGAACCCATTCAACACATAAAATAGGGCGACAAGAAAGAAAAGGGTTGATAGCAAAGTTTATGAGTAATTGTTATTTTCTTATAGCAACTTAAGATTTCATTTTTGTATATTTTAATTTGTTTTATAGTAGCCATCCTTGAATGTCTTCAAACAGGTGCTAACATACAAAGAAGAGTCATCGTAAGAATTGATTGGCATTGGGTTAAGTATGGGTTGTGAGTATATGTCGACATATCAAAAATTAATTGTGGAATTTGTAAGATTCTATATTGTTTTACTTCTCTCATTCTTCCAAAACCAAATCTATGTCCTTTATATTCAATCTATGATTATGGGGTATAAAACTTGCAGGAAAAAAAGTATGGAAATGTACCAACCAAAGAGTTGTCGACAGAAGGCATGAGATTTGGTTTTGAAATAATGTGTGTCATTCAAGACTCAATTATTTCTATGGTACGCCACTTTTAAATTTACATTCGTGTATATTATTTATTTTAATTTTCATTATTCTCACTAATGTAGATACACTCATTACAATTTATTTTTATTTTTGTAGATGGAACTTGAAGAAGAGGAAAACAATCGAGGCAATCAACAAAACATTTGGCCAAATAACCCAAGTCATGGAAGTAGCTCAAGCACTGACAACAGTTCTAACGAAGAATGATGATTAATATATTTGGATATCAATGCAAGTTGTTGTATTTTTTGAAATAATTGTCTGTGAAAATCAAGAATTTTATTTAATGTAATGGACATAGTGTCCTAATTGAAAGACAACATGTTACCAATAAGTGTCCCATTTTGTATGACAAAGAGCCTCTTATTCATATATAATAAAATATGTTTTATTTTACTCTATTGTGTTGTCCAATGTCATTGTGAAATGTTACATCGCTGATTAAATATATGGATGATTAAATATTATAATGAAGAGATGTGAAATCTGATGATATAACAAATTAATCCAAACATCATATCCAAATGCACTACTCAAAATTTAATTTATATGAATATTATTATAAGATATATGTCAATTTTTTGATGAACAATGGAATTAAAAAATAACAATAATTGCATTGTCATAGGTCGATGTTTCTAAAAAGAGAAAATGAACACTGGTGTGTTTAATGCTAAAAAACACCGATGATGTAATAAAATGCGCATCGGTGTTGTAATACAATGAACCAACACCAACCATAATGCTATTTTAACAACAACAATTATAATAATAAAAATCGAACTTATGGTGCGTTTAATTAAAACAACGCACGAATGCTTCTGTATCAAACTTCTGCATCGGTGCATTCTAAATTTCATGCACCGGTTGGGTTTGTCTTGTAACACACCAGTGCATGGTATCATAGATTCGATCGGTGCATTGTTATTGTTAAAGCACCGATGTGTTATTATTTAGAAGAGCACCAGTGCCCCAATATTTGTTTTTACTGCCCCTGTGCTTTTAGTGAAATGTAAGCACTGGTGCTTTAAGTTTGAGAACGCACCAGTGCGTGTACACCATGAAGCGCACCGCCTAGAAAAACATCTGCTAAAACCTTCGGCCGCCCATATTTTTTTAGTTATAATGAAGTTCTGTTATAATCTCTGCAAAAACATCCGCTACCAAAAATAAATGTTTTAGCAGAGGTGTTTTTGCCAATTTTGTAACACTAAAAACATCCGCTATAACCTCTGCTGCAAGGTATTTTCCTTGTAGTGTCCTTCTTAAGTTTCCTTTTCATAACTCTTTTCATCTGTAATGGAACTATGGATTMTGTTGTGTCTTTACTTGCTTTCTTTTTCTTTCTCTTATGTTTATCTTGCCTTGGTTGATCAGAAAGCTCTTGTTGCCCAACTATTTCTCGAGARACATTTCTTGATGCATGTTCTAAGGTATCTTCAATGCCTTTGTCATAATCTTTAAAACCATTGTTTGCCAAAAWTTTTGACCATCCTATGCCCTGRATTGAAAGCTCATGTTTCACAACCAATTTAATAACCAATTTAATGAGGCCATGATGATMAAGGGACCTCTCAGCATTATTGCTTTGTATTTGAATTGACTTAGTCATTTTAGTAAGGTTGTTCATTCTTTAAATGCATTAGTAACCTGATGTGATAGAGAAAGATTAAGCTAAATTTTCCTTCACACGTGACAAACTTCTGTTGAATTCGGTTTATCTGAGCCTCTAGCTTTATCATGGGTTGTTTATCATGTTGTTTCTTAGTTTCAGGCTCAATTGTTTCAGACTTTCATGTTGCTGCTACAAATGGGATTACTCCTCTCATCTTTGGTGGCATGATTTTAGGTAATTCGACAATGGAAACCATGCTCAATTTTTCTTTATTGTGCTCTATTATTTCTATATCACTATCAATCTTCCTTAGTTCATTTTTTGTAATTTCCTTATCTCCTCGATCTCTGCTTATAGGTAGGTTGGTTGCATTTGTCCACTAGTCACTCATGTGGTGGTCAATTTGACAACGTGGTTCATTAAATTTGCACATTAAGTGAAAATTGTGTGGTCAAATTTGACTTATGATGTGACCTGTCGATTTTGTATCAACCATTTCCTTCCAACTAGTTGACCCATGTTTGACTTATACATTCTTTTGTTTCTTGGCCCTTCATTCTATGTCAATTTTTCCTCCTCTTCTCTTCCTTTTTTGCAAATCAAATCTTCATTATATGTTAGATCACTTATTATTTTTCTTCCATTTTTATTTAGTATGTTGTCATTCAAATGAGATCTATCATTTGTTTGGATGATTCTTTCTCGTTGCCATATATTCCTTGTCTTATCTTTCTCCAAGTTATTGATCCTCTACTTGTCAACTTGTCTGTCCCCTATGACTTTCATCCTTGTACATTATATCCTAATCAAATGTCATGGTATTTGATTGTTCTTCTTCTTCTTGACTTGCAGTGGTTAAGGTTCATCGTTTAAAACCCCACATTTTGACTATTATTCACTCAACTCGCCCCAATTGATTGCTTAATTAATTAATTAATTATTATTATTATTATTATCACGAATATACTCGCCAAATGACCTAGTTTACAAGTAGATTCTCGCATAGTGGCACCATAATGGTTTTCACCACTAGGATTCCTTTATTTCTCTATTTTTCCAAGAATCTACCCACCAACAAGCTGGTTTTCAGATGAATTCCTGCCCCATGGTGCCCCTAAGGGCTTTCATCATTGGGATTTTTTTTCCATGGATGGTACCTCTTTAGTTGGGAACCATTGACTACTTTGTTCAACAACTTCCCTTGGAGTGTCTGAAGTTTCATTACCCTTCTCAACCTAATATCTCCAATCACATATGGCCCTAACCAAGCTATTTCTAGTTTCCTTGGCTTTTTTTTTTTAATTTGTTGTCACACAAAAGTACTAGATCTCCAATATTGATCTATTTTTTCCTTATATTTATATCATGCCATGCCTTCTATTGCTACCTTTGTACTTCTTGATGGTGGAGTGTAGTTGTCCTTTCTTCTTTGAGATTATTTAACTAATGTAGTTGATCTTCCTTAGCTTTCATTGAGTCAAATTATAATATTGTGGCTACTCTTTATGCATTAACTCTAAAATGAAACATAATTACAACTTCTTGTCCATAGAACAATTTAAAGGGTATCTGGTTGGTCGACCTTTTTTGTGTCATTCTATATGTCCATAGAACAATAAATACCTTATCATCCCAATCATCCTTATTGACCTTACATATCTTTGTGAGTCCTTTAGTCATGGATTTATTGAAATATTCTCTTTCTCCATTTGCTTGTGGGTGGTAAGGTGGACTCTTTCTATGGCTGATCAATAATTCCTCAATTAATAATTTCATTTTGCCATTCAAAAAATGAGCTCCTTGGTCACTTATTATTATAAGTGGGCATCCAAACCTTGTGATGAGATTCTCATAAATAAACTTTAGTGAAGGTCTCGACTGACTCTACTTTTTCCCATTTGGTTAAGTACTCTAATGTTCTTATAATATATCTAACTCATGTCCTCTTTCCCTTCTTAGGAAAAGGTCCCACAGAGTCAATAGCTCAAATTTCAAAAGCTAGGATTGGGTTCGTTGATTGTAATGAAATTTCATCCTTCCAGAGTGGTCGACCCATCCTTTGTTATTTTTCACATTTATTTCCTTTTGTTCTATAGTCCTTATGTAGTGTAGGCCGCGATAACCCAACTTGCAATACATTTCTAGCTGTAGTATCCACATGGAAGTGGCCTCCTGTAGGACCAACATGTGCCTCCTCAATTATACTATATCTCTCATGCTTTGATAAACATCTCCTCAACAAATCACATGGTTCTAATTTACACAATATCAATTTATTAATGTGTAGGGAGCAACTTTAATTGCAAGTAGTTTCTTCTTTATCTCTGGTAAATCCTTGAGGGCCTTTCCCTCTTGCAAAAATTGGATGATTTATGTCAGTTGTTTGGGTGTAAATTCAATTTCAAATAAATGATCATCTAAGAGGTCATCATATATTATTGTAGCTTCTTCACCTATTTCAAAGGTGATCTAGTCCTACATTGGTTTTCCTCAGTCAAACAATCACCTCAAATTCAAATGCCTCGAACAAAAAAATCCATTTTTAGATATTCCCTTGGTGGACTAGCTCATTGACCAAGTATTTTTAGTGCTTGGTGATTTGTATAAAATACAAAATGATTAGCCAATAAGTATTGTCTAAACTTTTCCATAGCAAAGAGAATTTCAAATCCTTCTTGTTCAACAATTGAATAGTTTCTCTCTGCTTTGTTTAGTTTTCGACTAGCATATGTGTTTGGGTTGTTGACTAATTCATCTCCAGGTTGTGTGAGCACAAGTCTAACTATAACATTAGATGCATCCACATGTACATTAAATTTCTTCGACCAATAAGGGAATCTCATAATTAGAGTCTTGATCGGTTTCCTCTTCAGTAGTTCAAATGACTCATTGTGATCTACACTCCACACAATGTCCAGATCATTCTTAAGAAGCTCATCCATTGGAAACGTAATATTTGAATAATGCCTTATAAATTTTCGATAGTATCCAATATTACCCAAGAATATTTTTGTCTATTTAGGATTCACATGGAGTTTTAAATTGAGTGTCACGTTGATATTTTCCATATCAACCTTTATTCGATCCTTGCAAACTACATGGCCCAATAATATTCCTATGGGAGAGGAAAATATGCAGTTTATCATATTCAATGATATATCTATATGTTAAAACCTTTCTACCATCAATTGGAGCCAATGTATGTGGTTTTTCAATAGGTTCTATACTATCTAATCATCAAAGTATATTGCCATTGTTTTGTAGATGTGCTCTTGGCTTCCCTTAACTATTATCCTATAAAACACAATAGGTCCATTCTTCAGTGCAAATGGCATTACTTTGTATGCATATGACCTAAACTATGACATAAATGTTTTTTTCTCCTAATCTTGTTTAGCGACTGGGACTTAGTTATATCTTGAAAATCCATTTGTAAATGGGTAGCATTCATGTCCCACTACTTCATTTGTTATCTTGTCTACAAATGGAGTCAGGAAGGGATTAGTGAGAATAACTTTGTTCAACACTCTAATTTCGACACATATCCTCAGTCATTTCGGATCCTTCTTCTTTGGCTAAACTACCATAGGGTTGACTAACTTTGACTTATCTATAACATAGATAATTCCTATACCCAACATACCTCCAATATCATTCTACACGATCTCTTTGTACTTATGTTCTAGCTTATAGGGAATTTTTTCACAAGTTTGGATGTCGGTATAAGATCAATCTTCATTTTTTCCATCTCTTTAACCAAACAATCTCATAAATATATCTTGATACTCTTTAAGCAGTTCAACTATCTCTATAGTTTATTTCTTCAACTAGTAGTCCTCGACTCTAGCCATTTTTTCTCAACCATCATTTGAGATGTCAACTTCCTTGTACTTTATTTTGGTGCCCATCCATTCGGGTTCTTTTGACTTATTTATTTTTCTCTCACCTTCACAAACTTCATTTTATGTTGTTGGGAAGTTGATTTTCTCCTTATCTTCTAGGTCAGTTTGTTTAGAAACTTTTAATATAGAGTTTACTTCTCTCAAAAGTTCCAAATGATCCCTCTTCCACCTAAAGCTCTTTCCTAGAGAACATTCATTTTCCATTTCAATTTGTCTATCTATTTGAATATTGATATTCTATTACATATCAAGATCACCCCAATGTCAACCTTTGTCTTACCTTTTTCTTTTGTGATTACGTTGTTTGGTCCTTCTATAAAATCATATATTTCTTGAATTACATCTTAAAGGTCAACATTTGTTGGGACGAATGAGAAATCCTTTATAAAATTTGTTTTAAATTCCTTCCAGCTCCGGGTGTAACCCCTAGCCTCTTTGATTTTATGCAAATTGTAGGGTATATCCTCCAATGTGTTCAGAACACGTGCAACCAAACTCGCTTGTCATGATATCCCAGTCTGTCTCCTATCTTTCTTGCACTCCCTACTATGTACCTCTAGGTCGAATACCAATGTAAACTTCGTTATATTTTTTGTTGTTGTTAACTTCCTCCAAATATCTCAACAAAGTATGTTGTAGTTGAGCTCCAAGTTTGTAGTTGGGGTGCATGTGTACCCCACCAATGCATAACTTGTCTTGTGAACAACTATACCAGGCTTTATAGCCAACCCTATTCTTCGATTGACTTTAATACTTCATAAATGTGATTGCAGGTGACTCTTGTTCCTTGAATCTCAAAGGAGGAAATGCAGTCGACTCTAAGTCTATGGGTATTAATCTTGGATACTATATAACTCTTTTCTCATATGTAGTGGGCACTGCTCTTATCGAGAAGCAATATCTAAAGTTTTCCTTGGGTATGGCTTCAATTATATAACATTCTGATACGGATTTAGGAGCAGAACGAACCGATTAACAAACTGAATACAATAAACACAGAGATATGAAGAATAACACAGATATCCAGTGAACAATATCTTCTATTGAATAAATGAAATAGGTTGAAAATGTAAAACAACAGAACTAAAACACTTGCTCGAATGGTGGTAGTTATCTCTGAGAAGAGATGTGGCTGCTACACGCATCCGTCTGAGCATAATGAATACAATGAGGCTCCATAGGCCTTTTTAATATTACTCATGAATGCCAAAACCCTAGACATCCAAAAAAATGACCCTAGGAGATGAAACGCCAAAAGTTATGTGGGCCCCTATGGGTAAGTTGGTACTTCAACTTCCCGGGGTTGTAACTTTTTCATACGACGTCTATTTTTGGCGCGTGATAGCCCATTGGAAAGGTATTTTAGATAACTACACATTACACCATCAAACTCTGACTGTGTCTATAGTTTGACTGTGGCGAGCCAAAAAAAATTGTTTAGGGCCCCAAAACGGACCTGGAAGTACAACAAGATGTGCACACATCAAAACATACAAAATAAGCCAATTAGATTAGGTGGGAGGAAACTAGTATCTACCTAGAATATGTGTAGGGATTCATACAGCCTTGGAAGTGTAGAACCCACAATTACAAAGAAGTATGGAAGAACGTGTTGAACTAAAAACTGTCAAGAGGAGCAATTTGGAATAGGTGGGTGGCCACCAATATCCACATGGATCAGTCCTCCCCCCTTAGGAAGCAATGGTCTCCATTGTGTTGAGTTCCCCCATCAGGTAAGGAAACTTTTTCTGAATTTGGCTCTGGGTGAGCCACTTTCCTTGGTGTAGGAGCTACCCTGCCTTGACAACTCAATAAAGTTGGATTTTATATTGGCGAGTGCCCTTGACCTGTGTGTCCACTCTCTGATCAGTGGATGCATGTTCCATGCAGTCAGGGTTGAGATCTGTTGGTGTCAATTGTTCTGCAATCTCTAAGGTGTCCAATAATGGTGGAAAATATGGTCAGAGGAGGTCCACATTGAACATTGGGTGCAAGCTAAGGAAGGGTGGAGTGTTGAGCTCAAATGAATTTCTACCCACGGCCTTGGTGATGATTTAAGGCCCATAGCGAAGTGGGCAAAGCTTATGATGCGACCACATAAGACACTCTTCTGCAAATGTAACCAGACCTTCTCTCCAACCTAAAACTGGAGTGGTACCCTGTGTTGATCATGGCGTTGCTTGTACTTAGCATTGGCTTTCTGCAAAATCTCATGGAATTGTTGGCCAATGTGATGAATCCAATCAATGAATCTAGTGCCTTTGTTGGTCTCAAAATGAACATGGGAATAGCATGTCTGTGTGGTTTCCAGAGGTAGTGCAACATTAATGGGACCCAAGTGTTGAAATCCCAGTCCCATCTGAAATGGGCTATGGTTGGTGGAGTTATGGAGAGCCTTGTTATAACTATGTTGAACATAGGGGAGACTCTCATCCCATGTACGAGGATGCTTAGAGTTGTACATGCGCAGGATGTGCACAATCATCCGATTGACAAACTCTGTTTGGCCATGTGTTTAGGGGTGGAAAGCAGTGGATTTAGTGATATTGGTGTCCAACAGTGACTAGAGACTCAACCAAAATGTGTTGCGGAACATGTTATCCCGGTCGAAGATGATGGTATGTCGTATCCCAAAATGGACCCACACTCGTTCGAAGAAGAACTTGGAATTATATCCAGCTATGATGTTCTTCTTGCAAGCTGTGAGGATGGCCATATTCGAAAACCGATCAACGACCACAAATACACAATCATTGCCATGCTTGATGGATGGAAGGCCAAACATGTAATCCATCGAGATGGATTCCCAAGGATTCTTGGGGATAGGAAGACGAGTGTATAAGCCTTAATTTTTTATGGTTGGCTTGGAAATGGCATAGGCAATGCAATATCTGAGATACTTGCCAACGTCCTGTCAAAGTTTTGGCCAATAAAAATGTTTCTGGAGAACGACCACAGTTTTATCCACGCAAAAATGTCCTTCCATCCGACTGTAGTGAGATTCCCAAATCATCTTTGCACGCTCGCTTGCAGGAACACAAAGATGGCCCAGATGGCATAACAACCGATCCTGAATATGAAAATTAGTGACAATTGTGCCTGTACCCAAGAGTTGATAGGTGGTGGTGAAGTCTGGATCTTGCTGATAAATTTGGGGCCACT
>SNQJ01S0005619.1:535449-545867 GCA_010110895.2 Picea sitchensis
GCACATCCGTCTGAGAAAAATGATTACAATGAGGCTCCAGAGGCCTTTTTAATATTACTCATGAATGTCAAAACCCTAGACATCCAAAAACCTAACCCTAGGAGATGAAACACCAAAATTTATGTGGGCCCCTATGGGTAAGTTGGTACCTCAACTTCCCTGGGTCGTAACTTTTGCATATGACCTCCATTTTAGGCGCGTGATAACTCATTGGAAAGGTCTTTTAGAGAACTACACATTACACCATCGAACTCTTACTTTGTCTACATTTTGACTATGGCGAGCCAAAAAAGAACATTGTTTAGGGCCCCAAAATGTCCCTGGAAGTACAACAAGATGTGTTGACATGAAAACATACAAAATAATCCAGTTGGATTAGGTGGGAGGCCACCAGTATCCACCTGGAATATGTGTAGGGATTCAGACAACCCTGGAAGTGTAGAACCCACAATTACAAAGAAGTACAAAAGAACATGTTGAACTAAAAGCTGTCAAGAGGAGCCAGTTGGAATAGATGGGTGGCCACCAATATCCACCTGGATCACATTCCTTTCTCTTTATTCATAATTTTCCATTTTCCACTCATATAGTTCTAATTCACAATTCTAGCCCATAGAAAGGGGTGGTGATTTGTGTTGTAATTCACCTATGGCATCAACTTCCACATTATCTCCATACCCTTATATCACCTAGTATAGTTATTCCATGCCACTTTCTTCATCCTAGGGTTCAAACCAAGGATTTCCTTCCTTAGGATCCAAGGGTATGATTATCCTCCTTGAATTTCCTTTTATGATGATTCTATCTTTCTCCAAGGATATTGTTGCCTTCATATTTTGACCCCATGGTTGACCGAACAACCCTGCATATGTTGTAGTACCTTCAACTAAGTTGATTCCTTCAAAATAAAACACAATAGATATTCTCATGATGACCATTTTTTAGGCTTTAAATAACCCAATCGGTTTGACAAACCTTTGATCTGACAATTTTAAGAAAATCTTGACCTAACTAGGTCAGGTTTTCCCATTATGTTGCATGTTTCCTTCAACACGATATTCACCTACGATCCAAATTCGACTACAACTTATGGGACCACTAATATATCAACTTCCAAGTTGAATTGAGGATCATAATCATCATGATATATTTCATCTTGAGTTAGTTGGTACATGTTCTTGCATGTTTTCTGTCATTCCTTGCATTCTTTGAGTATATTTAATAGTTCTAGAAATCTAGACATCGATTCTTATTCTTTTAGGAGGTTCATGAATTCATCAAGAACAACATCCTTACGTTTTTTCTACCTTTTCTACCGAAGTCCTTATCACTATTCTTCCTTTTTTATTTCATCAATTAAGTCGATAACTTCTTTCATAATTTACTTTTCGTTCTGGGGGTCTAGACAACAATCATATTTTCTTGTAGATTTAATACGAAGCATTTTTTGCTACATTTCCTTCTTTCTTCCCTCCTAATGTAGTGATTACATTTAGATTTTTATAATCAACACTTAATGTTTAAGCCTTCCATGTAGGAGGTGAAATTCCTCCAAAGAGTGATCTCCCATACTGCACTTAGTACTAAATTTGAGGTTGGTTCTATCCTTTAGTTGTAAATTTGGGCTTAGATGATCTTCCTTGTAGCATACAAAGAAATATTTTCTTGAAAATACTCCTCAACCATGTCCTCCATGATTTCCATATCGACCATAGTAACTTTCTCAATATCCACCTCATCCTTGGTAACCTCCTTCACCTCGTCCTCCATGTTGGCCTTGGTTTTGATATGTCACTTGAGTATAATATACAATCTGATAATTTGACTTGTTTCGATCATTGTCATGGAATTCCATTGTGTTTTGTTTAGGTTCTTCACATTTGGCATACCATTTAGGTTTTAGCATTTTTTAATTTGTGTAGACAATCTTTCTTAGTATGGTTTTCTATGGCATAACAAATTTCATAGTAATAGTTGACTTGAACTATCATGACATCTTGATCATTGTTATTTGATTCTCTATGTTTACCATAATATTTCATATTACCTTTATTGATTCAAAAGGTACACCATAGATCCAATCTTCTTAATGTGATATCTCTCAATGACCTCTGCATCATTTCAAGTTTTTATTCAACTATTTTGTCCAAGGGTGGTGTAGTCTAGTTGTCATTAGATTCAATCTATTCAATATGTTATTCTCTTTTAAGTGCATCCTCAAAAGATTTTATTTTGTGCATCCTTATTGGTGCTTAACATTGTTATGCATGTTACAATGTTGGTCCCCACGAACAAAATAACCCTCTACAACCTCAAACCAAGTTGTTTCACAAAATGTCAATATGGTTAAGAATCCCAATATAGAACTAATAGACCTCAATTTGACGTGATTAATACTTTTTTCTTAAAATAATGCATCGAGGCATGAATAAGATCAACCCTCGTTGCCTAAAAACTAGATTGTCTTGCAAAATGTTAATGGTGGATGGGAAACACCTTCTCCTCCTCCTCCTAAACTTAGTGGCTGACAAATCGTGTCAAAGAGTAATCATGCCAAAATGTGCCTAATGTCTACTCTATTTCTCAATCCACTTGCCATCAATAGTCTATTATGCAACCTTTACTTAATACCAAAATTTAAATGATGTAAGTCAGGTGAGTATGCGAGTAAGTTTGGAAACTAATGTTGAATTTGTCATCTACTCAGTGGTGATGGAGAATGGAAAGAGGGTAATGATAATTGAAAGACAATGCTTGAGATCTGGGAAATAGAAACTTGTATGAATTAGATTATTCATATTTTTAGGATGGTTAACTTGAAATGTTTTGAATTGAGTGATTTTATTGTTATTTATTAAATACATAGAAATATTTTGATTCCATGGCCTGGTATTTCAAGCATATTATATATCTAACAATGGTTTTTCCTCACAATTATTTGATGTTCATTTGAGGATTGTATGCTAGTTTATGTTGTGATAATGAGTGATGCATTGGCTAATTTACATATATTGGTTCACTTTCTGCTTTTGCTAATAGTTTTAGTGACAACCATAAGTATTTAAAATTCTCATGTGTATTTATGGCATGTGATGATGTCATTATATATTCATTTCATCATGCATGCTTTATCTATTATGTTGAGTAATCAATATTGGAAAATAACGTGGGAATTTCAAAATCAAAACCATATGAACTCAATATAAAATAATTTATGATGGTTAACTTAAATGTTTTGAACTCGGTGATATTATTGATATTTCCTAAGTACATAGATTTTCATTACGTGACCTGGTATCTCAAACATCTTGTAGATTAAACCATGGCTCTACCTCACAATTATTTGATGTGAATTTAAGGATTGCATGCTACTATAAGTTGCGATAATGAGTGATGCATTGGCTAATTTGCAAATCCAAGAGACAAATGGACATATATTGGTTTGCTTTTTACTTTTGCTAATAGTTCTAATCGTTATATCTTCATTTGATCATACATTGCATGTGATGATGCCAATATATATTCATCTAATCATACATGCTTCATGTGTTATGTTGAGTAATTAGTGTTGGAAAATAACATGGAAATTTGATTCAAAATTAAAACCAAATGAACTCAATATAAAATAACATAGGATGATATCATGAGCTAACTCAAGTAAAAGGGACTAGGTGGCAAGTGTTGAGGGGGTGGGGATGGGGAGGCGGGGTAGGTAACAAAATAAATTACATTTATGTGGGGAATAGGGGCTTCAACCAATCATAAAGAAGAAGCTATAGCTTTACTTCAATGTGTATCATGCTGAGCCCTAGATAAAGCCCCATGTTATGTATAAAACCCCTTATTAAGCCCTTAGATATTGAATTATTACATTTCTAGTTTTATATTAGTATTTCGACTAGAATCCTTAATTGTACAATTTCATTATAATCGTACCTTTTATTATATATATAGTCTTAGGATCATCTTATCTCATCTCATTTGTCTTGTGAATTGGATATATTGAAAAAGGAGGTTTTCCCCTCAAAGTGGACTATATTCATTGATATTTTATCGTTTTTAAGGCGTTGGATCATAATATTTGGTATCAGAGCTTGTGATCCAAGGGTTTCAGTCCTCCAACCGAGACACCTTGGAATTTTCGCTATAACGTTTTTCTGTGACATTTCAAACCATGAAATTTTGAGGAGACTGAGGTGAAATATCAAGGTACATGTGGTAAAAAATTTAAGGTATGTTTCCTTATAATTTTGTAGATATATTGTATGGAATATAGGGTTTGTGACTAATCCTGAATTCAATTTTGAACGAGTCGTCATGGAATTTTCGATATAACTATTTTCAGTGGCTTTTCAGATAGTGAAATTCTATGGAGCCTTGGGAGACAATTCATAGTATAGGTGGTAAAAAATTTGGGTCCTAGTTCACTATAATTTTGGAGAAATATTCCATGAAAGACAAGGCTTGTGACTAATCCTGAAATCAGTTTTAAAAGAGTCATCTTAGCATTTTCATTGTAACTTATTTTCTATGATGTTTTAGACTCTGAAAAATTTCAAATCCTGAGGAGACATAGTGAATTACATGTGATTTTTTTATAGATTTTTAATCATTATAATTTGTGAGATATATCCTGTGGAAGTTGGTGATTTTTACTAATCCTGAAATTAGTCTTAAACAAGTCATTCTGGTATTTTTTCTATAAACTTTTATCTGTAAAGGTTCAGATTGTGAAATTTTCAGGAGTTTAAAAAGTCATATCAGAGTACTATAGGATGAAATTTCAAACTCGAAAGGGTTCAAAGTTTAGAAATATATCAGGAAAAAGGTCATCCATTTATACATACTCTGAATTAAGGGTTTGAAAGGTATGAAACTTACAATTGGCATAACTTTTGATGGGAAGATATATTTTTGGTGATTCAAAATTTGTGAAAATGAGGAAAAAGAGAAGAATTATTATCATCTCACATGGCTCATAAGGTTACTCCAAAAGTTACTTCACAAAATAAACGTCCAAAGACCTCAACAATAACTCAAGAAGAACACGATGAAATTTTTCACCAAATTGGAAAGGTGGAAAAGAAGAAGAATGAAAATATAGAGCATATGGAAAAGGAGATGAATGAAAATAGTGCACATATGAAAAATAAGATGAATCAAAATAGGAAAGAGATGGAAGAGAAGATGATTGGAAATCATGAACATATAGAAAATAATATGAATCAAAATAGTACACATATGGAAAATAAGATGGATGAAAATAGGTATCAATTGGAAAAGAAAATGAATGAAATACAAAAATCTATGAAATCCATGTTCTTACAAAGGATCCCTAAAGGGGATATGAAGATACAAGGAAATCCTGAAAATAAGGAGAACAATAGTGTTGAGACTCAATCACATATGGGGAGCATTTTATCACAATTGGAGAGTACCAATATTGAATTTCATAATTATTCATCACTTCATGATCCACATCATCAAGGCTTCAAGTCAACACCAAGGAACTAGTTCATTCCAAAGATCAATATGAGGGAGTTTCATGGTAAATATCCTATAACATGGATATTCCACATGGAGCAATACTTTGATCTACACCAAGTGTCAAGCTTACAAGAGGTACCTATTGCATCCTTGTATTTACAAAATGATCAATTTGATTGGTATCAATGGCTCTGTAAAAGAAAAAATAATTCTATTATCTATTGGTCCATTTTTACGGATGAATTGATATAACATTATGGGGATATTAAGAGAAATACATTATTTAGTCAATTGATAAATCTTCAACAAAAAGGCCCAGTTATAGAACACATTCAACATTTCCAGAAGCTCAGTCTCAGGGTAAAGAACATTCCTAAGGATAGTTTGTTACATGTAATGTTCCAAATGGTTAAAATATCAGAATAAACTAGAAGTACACACCATGTACATTAATGTGAGTGTGTAGCAAAACTCCAATATAGATAACAAAGATGAGTTGCATAATAAATCCTTAAAGAATAGGAGAACCTCCTCCAAATATCCAAATACATTCATACATCACAATTCACATCTTCTCAATAATGAATACATGATCTCTATATATACCTATTCACACACTATACAAGAGGACCCTTTACTATTATGTTGACCCTATTATATATTCATTTACACATTACATGTACATTTAGTCCTATATATGTCCCCCTTTGGGGTCATATCATATACATTTAACCCCTTATATGCCCCCCTTAGGTCATAACATAGTACCCTCCTTCAAAAAGCTTTGTAATTAAAGGCTTCACATGTGATGTAACCAAGTAATATGATTTTGTTATGTTATTGCCTTATTCATTTCATCGATGATGATCCATCCATCCAAAATCATTGTTTTCGGTCTTAATCCTTGTTGGCTAGTTGTTGCATAATTTTCTTTCATTTAATTACATGTATTGTTGTAACTTCTTCAATTTGTAGTGGTTGTTGGTCTCTGATAATATCTTATTGAAGAGTGGTTTTGTGATTCCCTATTCCATGACTATTGACAAGTATTCCATATTCTTCCTTGATAATGTTGATATCAACCTTCTTGTCTTCCTTGAAATATTTCCTGGTAATGAGAGTGTCTATGTGGTTTCACTTTTGATTGTTTTCCTTCATTATACACATGCATTTCATTTTTCTTTAGTTCAAAGACAAAGGGTTCCTCTATCCTCTTTGCTTGGTCTTTGATTACTCTCTCCTTGGAGATAACGTCATCAATTTTGGCATGTACATCATCCACATGAAGTTCAACTTCTTCAAGTATCTTTTGGTGACCTTCTTGAATCTTCTATTCTTTCTCCTTTTGAAGCTACAATGTCACCCCATTTATCCAATTCTGAAGTCCTTCTTCAATTTTGGATTGCATTTCCAGTTTTACTCATCAGTATTTATGGATTCCTCAACCTTGTTGCAAATTTCCTCTTCGAGTCTTTTGGTATATTCTTCATCCAAGATCCTCATTTCTTATTGATTTTGATAATACTTATTTTCTTCTTTCAATCACTTAACCTCATCCAACAGGTTTGTATTATGGTTTACATATCTCTTCATCTTTTTTTTTTCAAATCTTCCCTTGACTCATCCTTTTCCCACTTTGCTTACTTTTTTCTTGCTTTAAGTTCTTAACTTCCTTAATGAGTGATTCATTAAGAGATTGCATCTTGGCAAACTTGTTGTTTTTCTTTCTAATATATTTTCTTAGATATTCATTATATTTTTTCAATTTGGAGACATTTTCTTTTGATTCCTTTAATTCCATTTGAATTTTATGCATCTCCTCCATTTTTAATCCTTGATCCATTTATTTGAGAAGAATTCTTCAATTTTTTCCCATGTGAAGTACTAGAGTCTAATATATTCATCAAAGTTATTCCAGCACTTATAAGCTCCCCTCTAAAAAGAAAAATATTCCCTAAAAGGACTCAAATCATTTTTCTTTATCATCCTCAACAATTCCTTGGGATTGATTTCATCTTTATCTTCATCTCCACTAAAGTTATGTATTTCCATTGATTCTTAATTGAGGTCTAACCCAAACATTCATCTCAAAATTTAAATATATTAAGGATAATGATCTAAAATAGTTATAATACTTGTACCAATATAATATTCTATGTTTCCTCTTTCCAATGGCATTTGAATCAACGCAATCAGACATCCCAATCAAAAGATATGATAGTTTTTAATGAACATACCTTTGAAACCCTAATTTGGAGTCTGTTCTTTTGCATGAACTTCCTTCTTATGTATTAATGAAATTTTGGCCCTTCTAAGTCTGAAATTTTGTCTTGTAGTACTTTGATATGTCTTCTCTGCAATGCCATGGGTCTGACCAAAATTTGATGTGTCAAATGAGAGTTATGGTAACTTTCCCAAACCTTGTTGATTTTTTACCTTTTTTGGAGAAAAAACTTGTACATAATGCCATGTGTCCAATATTTAGTACTTGATTCATTGGGATTGATTTCATATTTATCTTCATCTCCACTAAATTTAGGTATTTTCATTGATTCTTAATTGAGGTCTAACCCAAACATCCAACTTAAAATTTAAATATATTAAGGATAATGATCTAAAATAGTTATAATACTTGTACCAATATAATATTCTATGTTTTCTCTTTCCAATGGAATTTGAATCTGATCTGGATTATTTTCGGCACGAAATGAGAGCNCAAACATCCAACTTAAAATTTAAATATATTAAGGATAATGATCTAAAATAGTTATAATACTTGTACCAATATAATATTCTATGTTTTCTCTTTCCAATGGAATTTGAATCTGATCTGGATTATTTTCGGCACGAAATGAGAGCAGAGATATAATAAAGAAATGCACAGAGATATCGCGTATATCCAATAATATAACATAAATATATCATATATGCAACCATAAATACATAGATATAGTAATACACGATTTCTATTAATAAAAGAAATGTACAGAGACTGTAAAAATACAGAGTGAAAGACTCGCTAGAATGGTGGCAACTTATCTCTGAGAAGAGATGTGACGGCTACTCGCATTCGCAAGAAGATGATTACAATGAGGATTTGAAGGCCTTTTTCCAATAAACATGAATGCCAAAAACCCTTGACATCCAAAAACCTAACCCTAGGAGATGAAGCACCAAAAGTCATGTGGGCCCTATTTGGGTAAGTTGGTGCATCAACTTCCCGGGGTCGTAACTTTTGCATACGATCTTCGTTTTAGGCGTATGATAGCTCGTTGGAAAGGTATCATCGAGGAGATTCATTTTGCGGCTTTAATTATGCCTTCAACTATTATTGAGTTGGGTCGATCCCGAAAAACCTTCATTTAGGCCCTTAAAATGGCCCCGGAAGTTAAAACCTGCTAAAAATAGTAAATTGCCAAAATTGCCAAAAAATTGTTTTGAGCCAGTTGGAAAAGGTGGGTGGCCACTGATATCCACCTGGATCATAATCAGTGCAATCAAACATCCCAATCAAAAGATATGATATTTTTTAATGAACATATCTTTGAAACCCTAATTTGGAGTTTGTCCTTCTGCTCGAACTTCCTTCTGATGTATTTTTGAAATTTTGGCCCTTCTAGGTCTGAAATTTTGTCTCGTAGTACTATGATATGTCTTCTCTTTAATTTCATAGGTCCGACCAAAATTTTATGTGTCAAATGAAATTTATGGTAAATTTCTCAAACCTTGTTGATTTTTACCTTTTTTGGAGAGCAAACTTGTACATAATGCCACGTGTCCAATATTTAATACTTGATTCTGAAATTTGTACCAAAAATATTATGGGTTGTACTATTCTAAATTCAGTTGGTGGCACTAAATTTGGATCCTCACTGAAGAAGATATGACTATTTTACCTAGAACGCATGTTTGAGACTAATTATAAGACTAGTCAAATAACCCTACCTTCCACAAACTATATCTCATAAATTAAAATGATTCGAACTCTGAAATTTTTACCTGGTGAAATTCGCTATATTTTCTTAGTATTCTGCAAATTTCAGAGTATGGAACATCACGAAGCAAAAGTTAGAGAGAAATTCCCAAAATGACTCATTTGAGATTGATTTTGAGGCTAGTAAAAAACCCTAACTTCCACGAGTCATATCTCGAAAAGTATAACGACCTAGAACCTAAACATTTTACCACACATACCTTGAAATTTCTTCTAAACAGGTTCCAAATTTTTCTAACTAAAGCAACCCATAAAATAAGTTATAGCAAAAATTCCAAGATGACTTTCTTGAAGAAGCAAAATCCTAAGATCAATGCTTTGATACCAAATGTAATGTACCAAATGATTAAGATGTCGGAATAAACCAAAAGTACACACCATGTACAAAAATTTGAGCATGTAGCACAACTCCAATATAGATAACAGAGATGAGTTACACAATAAATCCTTAAATAATAGGAGAACCTCCTCCAAACATCCAAATGCATTCATACATCACAATTCACATATCCTCAATAATGAATACATGATCTCTATATATACCTTCACTGATCAGGGGATCAAATTTTGCTCAATTTTCTAAGTGCTCGGAATGCGACGAAAATAGTGCCATTGTGTCTGTCTCGTCTTCCTGATTCCGGCGGTATATTTACTTTCGCAAACGGAGTCTGTATGGAGGAGATATCGCGATCTGTCTGCCAAGCCAAACAGGCAAAATTTTGGGATGCTGACTGTACCTGTCCGTACAATCTGTACGGTGACGTGGCAGGACCGTACAGACCGTACAGAGGTGATATGGCAGCTGCTGGTTGGTTGTTCGTTGGCGAATACGGTGTTGACACGTGTCATAAGTGGTTGATAAGGTGCGGACACGTGGCCCAATACTTTGGCGCCACGTGTCCCTATATGACTGGTTAATGATTGCTATGTAAAATAT
>SNQJ01S0005620.1:33423-84797 GCA_010110895.2 Picea sitchensis
TTAATAAAATCTTTGGAAAAAATAAATATTAATAAAATATAATAGTTGTGATTTTAGAAAATAATTATATTATAAATTTGTCTTGTAATCTTTGAATAATCAAAATTAAAAAAATAACATTATTGTACATCATCATCATTATTATCGGTGAATAATTATGTTTTTTTCTAGAAGAAAAAAAACTTTTATATTCATAGGAGAATATACATGTTGCAGTCTTTCATGTCAAGCCTCTGTAGGCTTTCTTTAGGATCTATACAACCTATACATCTTTCTACTTCAAAACATGCCTTTAAAGGTTTTTTTTTTAAAGTTCTACAAGCTGTTCAACCTGTCCCAAAATATATACAACCCTACGCAAAGAAAAAAATCTTCAGAGAGGAAATTCCATTGCTTCAGTTTCTGTTCCTTCAAAAAACTCATAGAAACCGAAGGCTCCTTTCTGCATCTGTAATGATTGCTTTGAGAGTTCATCTGCCTTTGCATTAAGTTCCCTCAGAATGTGATGGAAGGATAGCCATTCAAAGTCTTCGAAAGTAAGCTTGATGTATCTTAGCAATTAATGCCAACCTGGGGTTTTGAATATTATTGATACCCCTTTCCCATTTGATCACCAACTTGGAGTCGCCGAAAACTTGTAGCTTTGACAAGTTTTTTTCTTTTTCAGTTTCCAGGAGAGTCCATAGTGCTATAAGTTCCGATCTATTATTTGTTCTGCCCCCTGGTGTATATCTGATGTGAATATAATGACTGTGACTGATGAAAAGAACCACCCACATTTTGCAAGATGGAAGGTGTCCTTGACTGGCCCTGTCGAAGTATCCCCAAGGGATGGTGTAATCAATGGGAGGTGGGATTATTATCGAGATTTATTTTCCCTTAGTTCTTCCTTGAACTCTTATGCATGACTAAGAAAGATTGCCGTAGAGACCTCTGGAGGAACAAACTTATCTTTAAAACAATGTTGTTTCTGGCCCACCAAATGTTCAAGATCATGATACCTGAGAGACCTGTGTACAAGGATACTGATCTATCTTGGATCCAAGATCTGAAATAGTCGTCTACAGAGCCCTGGTTCCAATTGGCCTTAGCTTTTAGATTATCTTTTATTAATTATGCAACCTTCCCTGCATAAGGACAAGAGATAAAATGATGAGTAATGGTTTCTTGGTTTTCTTTGCAAAGAGGACATCTGTTGGGACCACACCATACTCTTTTAAGACAGTTGTCCCAAGTCAACAATTTATTGTTCAGTGCAAGCCATAACGTTAATTTACATTTGGGAGGAGCTTTGAGTTTCCAAAGGGGCTTCCACCACCATTTCATATATGTCACAGAGTTATCTTCTAGCCAGGATTTGTATCCAAATTTGATCGAGTAGAACCCGTTCTGTGGTTTTTTTTGACCAACATAGAGAGTCTTCAGAGTCTCTGTCCAGGGAGAAGTGAATAATTATGTTATAACGTTATTATTATAATATTTGAAAAAGTCATAATACTCAAATCACAATAATTTCACTCATCATATTTAAGTATTTTTGTTTCTAAGCATGTTTAATCAACATATTGTATCTTGTTGGACAACAAACAATTCACCTTCAACAAAAATTAAACATTGTATGAAATTAATGGTTATAACTTTTTGCAATCACAAGTCAAATTAAACGCTTTCATAAAATTAAAGTTAAACATTATATGACAACTGTAAATTTAAATGAGTGATACATATCAAATTTCACTTAAAAACAAAGAAATCACTAACAATGTTTGTCATTATCATTTTCATATTACATTTTATAAATCAAACCACAACATTATATGAAAAAAATTGTATACATGAGTGATATAAATATGAATATATATGTCAAACATACATCCCAACAAAATGTGCAATAAACATGTCATATATAGATCTCCAGTCAAATATAAAACAATCAAAATAAATATTAATCAGTACCACTACTAACTAGATCCACCACCAGAGCCAAGTGCATCAATGTCTCTGCTACCATAGGTAGAGCCTCTATAAAGAATAACTATTTAAGCATAGAGGGGCTTCCACGGTGCAACATATTAGATATGATTTTTGGGGATTAACTACATATAGTAATTCATCAATCTATGACCCATATCCATGAGTATTAGTTGCAACCGACCAATAATTCTCATGATTGCAATAGTCCACTTATCACTCATTACATTAGGTGATGCTCACAGAGGTGGAGAAGTGGGATTGAAACCAAAGAAATTAATCACATAGCATCAACATCACTTATGGGGCTTGCACCCGGTAACCAATACTTCCTAGGTGGTCACCCATCATAAGACACCTCTATCTCAAGCACACTTAATTGTGGAATTTTCCCCACAATGCTTTCTACCCCGTTTGCAAAACCTTAGAAAGTATTGTGCCTTATGAACTATTTAGTTAGAGCTCTCTTCACTCTTATTATTTAAGCGTAGAGGGGATTCCACAATGGAATATATTAGATATCATTCTTTGGGATTAAATACGTAGAGTAAATCATTAATCTATAACCCATATCCATGAGTATTAGTCACAACTGACCAATAATTATCATGATTGCAATAGTCCACTTAGCACTCATTACATTAGGTGATGCTCACAGGGGTGAAGAAGTGGGATTGAAACCGACGAAATGAATTGCATAGCATCAATCATCACTTCCGATGCTTGCACCTGATAACCACGACTTCCCAAGTGGTCACCCATCCCAAGATGCCTCCAGATCAAGCACGCTTAGCTATGGAATTTTCTCCACAATCAAGCCCACTTAGATTGCTACCCCATTTTCAAAACCTTAACAAGTATTGTGCCTTATGAAATATTCAGTTAGAGCTCTCTTCACTCTTATTATTTAGGCATAGAGGGGCTTCCACAATGCAACATATTAGATATCATTTTTGGGGATTAACTGCTAGAGTAAGTCATTAATCTATGACCCATATCAATGAGTATTAGTCACAACTGACCAATAATTCTCATGATTGCAATAGTCCACTTAGCACTCATCACATTGGGTGATTCTCACAAGGGTGAATAAGTGGGATTGAAACCAGCAAAATGAATTGCATAAAATCAATCATCACTTCCTGGGCTTGTTCCTAGTAACCAATACTTCTTAGGTGGTCACCCATCCAAAGATGACTCTGGCTCAAGCACACTTAACTTTGGAATTTTCCCCAGAATCAAGCCCACTTAGCTTGCTACCCCATTTGCAAAACCTTAGAAAGTATTGTGCCTTATGAACTATTCGGTTAAATCTCCCTTCACTCTTATTATTTAAGCGCAGAGGAGCTTCCACAATGCAACAAATTAGATGTCATTTTTTGGGATTAAATGTGTAGAGTAAATCATTAAACTATGAACCATATCCATGATTATTAGTCATAACTGACCAATAATTCTCATGATTGCAATACTCCACTTAGCACTCATTGCATCAGGTGATGCTCACAAGGGTGAAGAAGTGGGATTGAAACCAGACTTCCTAAGTGGTCACCCATCCCAAGACGCCTTTGTCTCGAGCACGCTTAACTGTGGAATTTTCCCCACAATCAAGTCCACTTAGCTTGCTACCCCATTTTCAAAACCTTAGAAAGTATTTTACCTTATGAACTATTCATTTAGAGCTCCCTCCACTCTTATTATTTAAGCATAAAGGGGATTCCACAGTGAAACATATTAGATATAATTTTTGAGGATTAATTGCATAGAGTAAGTCATTAATCTATGACCCATATCCATGAGTATTAGTCACAACTGACCAATAATTATCATGATTGCAATAGTCTACTTAACACTCATTGAATCAGGTGATTCTCACAGGGGTGAAGAAGTGGGATTGAAACTAATGAAATGAATCACATAGCATCAATCATAACTCCTGAGGCTTGCACCTGATAACCAAGACTTCCCAGGTGGTCACCCATCCCAAGAAGCCTCTGGCTCAATCAGACTTAGCTGTGGATTTTTCCCCACAATCAATCCCACTTAGCTTGCTACCCCATTTACAAAAGTTTAACAAGTATTGTGCCTTATGAACTATTCAATTGGAGCTCCCTTCACTCATATTATTTAAACATAGAGGGGATTCTGCAGTGAAACATAGTAGATATCATTTTTGGGGATCAACTACGTAGATTAAGTTATTATATATGACCCATATCCATGAGTATTAGTCACAATTGACCAATAATTCTCATGATTGCAGTAGTCCACTTAGAACTCATTGCATCGGGTGATGCTCACAGGGGTGCAAAAGTAGGATTGAAACCAACAAAATGAATCACATAGCATCAATCATTACTTCTGGGGCTTGCACCCGGTAACCAAGACTTCCTAGGTGGTCACCCATCCCAAGACACCTTTAGATCAAGTTTGCTTAACTATGGAATTTTCCCCACAATCAAACCCACTTAGATTGCTGCCTCATTTGCAAAACCTTAGCAAGTATTGTGCCTTATGAACTATTTAGTTAGATCTCCCTTCACTCTTATTATTTAAGCGTAGAGGGATTCCACAGTACAACATATTAGATATCATTTTTGGAGATTAACTACATAGAGTAAGTCATTAATCCCAAAAAATGATATCTAGAAAAACTATCTCATAAATAAATGTCGGAAAAAGTGCACTATCAAGTGTCTTTACATCAATATCATGAAGATGTGCAATAGTACTCGATGTGATCATAGTGTCCAAAGAATAAAATTTTGGGGGATAAGTGGATGATGAAACATGTGGACTAGGAGAGAGACAATGATCATTGGATGGTGACACAAGTGGAGGAGGAGGGGGAGGATCAATAGAATATGGTGACACATGTGGAAGAGAAGCAGGAGGAGGAGTAGGAGGAGGAGGAGGAGAAGGGTAAGACATGGATACATGTTTAGAAACATGTGGAGGGGAAACATGAAGAGAAGGATGAGGAGGAGGAGGAGGAGGAGGACAAGACATGGATGCAGGTTCAGACACATGTGGAGGGGAATAAAGACGATTGATAGATGTTGTAGATGAATCATGTAGTAGATAGATCCTCTACCCATAATATCTCTCTAGGGGGTGTAGGTACCACTCCATGACTAGTCATGACACAACATAGCTCATCCTCCACCTCTAGCCAGACTCTCATATCGGACCTGCGTGGCATGTGGGTCTTTGTAATACTGGAGGTTGGTCCTCTGCCTCCTCTATCACCTCATCCTCATGTTGGGGAGGCACATCCCCAACATATGTACCAATATTTGCAAAACAATAGATAATAATAATAATATAATTGAAAAAAATGTTACAATAAATTACATGTGCATTAAATAATACATAAAAATATGAAAATAGATTGATCAAAACATAACGACAATATTACCTCTCTCATATGTTGGCTCCTCTACTATAAATCAGATGTTTGGACATGCTCTCCAATCTATCCCTGTGTACGAGTACTCTATAATCTCGAGGAAAATATTGTCCTCGCTAGAAAATAAATCAAATACCTCCTGGCCCACTGAAGTAATGGGAAACTCATACTCCCCCCTCTTGGGAATCAAATTCCCCCACATGTGCATACATGCATAAAACACAGGCCTAGCAGGAAAGCGGAGTACGTCTGACCGAGTTGCATGAACCCTCTCAAAAAATAGTGTTTACAACTTAGACATGAATGGGAAGAATCTCGTCCTAGAAAAAAACAATGTGATAATGATCTAATGCATGACAAAAATGTCTAAAAAAACATTCGCCCACCTAATCAATCGGGGCTCCTGCAATAAACTATCTACATAATACAACATAGAGAAACTAATGTGCTGCCCATCAAAGCTATACTGTGACAATGATGAGAGCATATGACACAGGAACACAACATCTTGTCTCTGAAATGAACTTATCTACAACTGACCACCACAAATGTGGAACTCTGAAGCTGAATGAACACGTGGATTGACATATTTCTACACATATTCCAGCTGGGTCTTTCCTACAACATCAGACAATAGAGAAGGGAAATGGGGAAAATAATCCCCCCTCTTAGACAACCCAATGATGAAATATACATCCTCCTTCATGGTATGATGCCACAAATCGAGACCGACTCTAAACCCATATCTCGCATGATCCCAATGATGGATCAACTGATGTAACAATAAAGAGTTCCCCCTAAGGGGTGTACCCACCCGATAAAACTTCACGAGGAAAATATCCATCAAAAGGTTATGTGTCTACTATGAAAGAGGGGGAGGGAACAACTCTGTATCCCTCTCCCTGACCTTCCACTCACACAAAAATGCATGCATCTCAACCTGTCATTGCTCCTCCTCCCATCATCATTGTCTCCGATTCACATACAAATATTGTTAGGCACATATATATAGATAAAATAAATTGAAATTATAAAACAAATACATATATACATGACATGTATTTTAAAAAAACCAAAATTAATTTTTTTTTGCAAAAAATGATTTAAAATTAACTGGTGCACCTCCAACAACACATAATCCTTGGGGACAGTGCGCTATCTCAAAACAATAGCACTGCTCGGTGTTGCATCCCATAGGATTCTCCGCACCGACACAGTTCTTTTAACTGCGTCGATTCAATGATTTTAACAACAATGGTTCATTTTGTTAACAAAGACACACCACAATGACAAAATTTATAGAACACAAATTCATGGTTCCCTTTGTTAAAACAAAAGCACCGGTGCGCCATGTCTACCAAAGAACCTGCATGTTGTCTATCGGTGTGTTATATTATTAATGCACCACTAATGAGCCTTATAGAAGATGAACCACATTGTTTATTTTTCAAAACATGTTGTGGTGTGTACATTAAACATTTACATATCGATGTGTGACGTCTATTGACGCACTACCACAGATTACAACGGTGTTCCTACTAAGTCGCACCGCTCTAATTGGTTATTACAAATTTGCCTTAGTGCCATTGTCTTTACAACATCGATGCATTTCTTGGACTGATGGGCACCATTAAGATAAACTTCATTATCACAACTGAAGTGCTACAATGTGTTACTATTAACGCATCAATACCACCGTGATAGTGGAGCACTGACGTTTTGTACCTAGGTGCGTTGTAAAGGATAAAGCATCGAGAATGAGGCATCCAATGAGATTCCCCGCTATGAAAATTTAGGCAATATATGTTCCAGTGTGTTTCTGTATACAATAATGGTGCGTTGGATTAAAATGGTTGAGTCGTTACGTTAATTTTTATAAATCATTATGTTAGTGGTGTCATTAGTTAAGTGAAGTGTATTGGTGCGTAATGTTCAATGATATTGGTGCGATTTATTCGGTGTATGAATTTTTTTATTATAAAGTATGGAGGTGTGTTTCAACATTGACGCACTTGTGCATTATGTTTCAGGTATGCCTTGGTGCAATTGGTGAAGTGAAATGTACTGGTGTGGGTAGAATCCCATTGTGCATCGGTTTCGGGGCGTTTCGAAGGACACACCACTTTGTTTTTTAATAATTTATTGTGCTCCGCTTTCTTGAATGACATCGGTGAGTACATATATGAGACACATAGATGATAGTGCTCATTATGAATTTAACACAGTACACATTGATTCGGTATGAGCTAAACCGTTCAGGTGCATCACTTGAAATTGAATTTTTTTTTTTGGAACAAAAATGCCAAATTTCAAGCTAAATTATGATTTTGATTGGATGAAAATTAAAATAGGAAGGTACTAAACAATTTATTTGGTCTCTTCTATCCTGAGGAGGCATGGTCGTTGAGAGGAAATGGAAATTCATGGTAGTTTCCAAAATTTGGAAATGTGTGGAATCCACCAATGGAGCTATCCAATTCGGTGTAGAGCATTGAAAACAAGGCATCTTAGGAAGAAAGGTGAACATCGGTGCTTGCTTGAGAGTTTGGAAGCATAGGATGCATTGTAACAATAAAAATCGGTTGGGCAATTTTTTTATTTACTCTACTACGGTGCGCCTGATGATAGTTAGACACATCGATGCATAATGTTCAACGACACCGGTGCGATTTATTCGATGTGCATATTCTTATTATAAAGCATGGCAGTGCATTTGACATCGACACAACAGTGCATTATGTTTCATATACACCCGGTGCAATTGGTTAAATTGGGTGCACATCCACGTTAAATTTTTATATATCGTTTAGCTAGCAGTGCAGTTAATGAAGTGAAATGTACTAGTGCGTGCAGAATCTCGTTTTGCATCGATTTCGGGGTGTTCCGAAGGAGACATCGCTTTATTTTTTATAGTTTATCACATTTCTATAGATTGAAAGACACCAGTGCATACATATATATGAGATGCACTGAAAACTATGATCAATGCGAATTTAACAAAGTACGCATCACTTCAGGGCAAGCCGAAGCTTTGAGGCACACCGTGTGATTTTTTTTTTTTTTTTTTTAAAGAATGCCAAATTTCAAGCTAATTTCTAGTTTTGATTGGATGAAAATGGAAATAGTAAGGTAATAAATAATTTACCTGGTCTCTTCTGTCTCGAGGAGGCATGGTTGTATCGTTGAGAAGAAATGAAAATTCGTGGTAATTTCCAAAATTTGGAAATGTGTGGAATCCACCAATGGAGTTATCCAAGTCAGTGTAGAGCACCATAAACAAGGTGTCTTAGAAAGAAATGTGAGCACTAGTGCTTGCTTGAGAGTTTGGAAGCATGGGATGCATTGTAACTATGAAAATCAGTTTGGTAATTTTTTTTATTTACCTTGCAACGGTGTGCCTTACGACAGTTAGGCGCATTGGCACGTAACATTCAACGACATCGGTGCGGTTTATTCAGTGCATGTAATTTTATTATAAAGTATGGTGGTGCTACTAGAACATTAACACACCTGTTATTTATAGTTCATGAACACACTGGTGCGTATATACCTTAAAGGCACATCGAGCCAAAAATATACAACCACCCGCCTTTGCTAACAACCCTTTCTATAAACATCTAAGGGATAAATTATTCAGGGAGGTTTTGTAAAAACCTCCATAAGAAGGTATTTTCCTTGTAGTGGTCGGGTTGGATATTTTCTCTGATTAGGTTAACTTTATATGAAATATTGATGTTGAACGTTTCTCTTTGAAAAATAATTGTATGCTAAAGAAAACAAAATGTTTAATTGGAATCTCATTGGGAGGTGCCCAGACTCGAATTTCCCCTCCGAGATCAATCGTGAATCATCTGAGGAATTTTGAGAGGAGGTTTTGATGTGAGAGAGAAATAATGTTTACTTGTGCGAAGGCCATGCAAATGAATTAAAAAATAAAAAGTAAAGTATTTGTTTTGTCAGGATGAACATAGCAGGTTTGATTGCGCCATGATCTACTGGAAAGCGTTGCAACCCCTCACAGATATTAAGAAGCTATCTATTATCTACCCTCATGCTTGACCTGACTAGGTATGGGAGGCTTAGAAGCTTAAATATATGAAGGCGACGAGTCTCTACGTATTTATCGATCTTGAAGAAATTAAATTTTCATGATTTTAGTGTTTTCAAATTTATCAAACAACTTTAATGTGGTATGATTAGACCTACAATTCATAAAAACCAATATTTTTAAAAGTTTTTCTGATGGCTAAATTTGTTTTCTATAAAAATAGTTAGTTAAATACTTGATGGGAGGTGCTAACATGAAAAAACATACCTTTTGAAAATGGGCAGGTTACTAATTTACATGTGTATGAACAATAATGGCTAGGTCGCCCCAAGCATGATCTGAACTTGAAGAATGGAACACACCAACTCAAAGTCAGCACATCAACTAATGATGGATGGAAAGAAGGGTGATGATGGATGGAAATAAGGGAAAATGATAAGAAAATGGAAGGTCACCCCAAACATGAGCACAACACACCATCCCCTAGGTAATACACCATCTCTGAGCTCCGAATTATTCCTTCATGTGAGCTAGAGACAAGGAAAAACAAGGTAGATAGTGAAAAAGAAGGTACGGTTTGTTCATGTTGTAGTACATAAAGATTGTATACCACATGGTGACTCAATACATAACTTACATGGTGATTCAATACATAACATTTACAAGATCCTTGCATGCATGTCATATGGCCATATGGTCTTTCCATAGAAGTTTCAAAAAACTTAGGCTAAATAGAAGACAAACATTTAATTCATTTAATTTCACGAAGTAATGCTAACATTATGGCTAACATTAATCCACTCAAGAAATGGTATATAGGTGTTTCCTAAATTTTAAATGAAAAATTTCACCTTGCCCCATGTTTTGCCTCGATATGAGGCCAAATAAGACTTCAAAAATTTCCAATGGTTAAAAAAAGTGTTGTCAGTTTTTGATATGTCCACAAAAAGTAGTCAATGAAATATAAGATTAAAACTTTGGGTTAAATTTTTTTATTTGTATACCAAACTATTGCAGAATTTTTGATATGTCCACAAAAAGTAGTCAATGAAATATAAGATTAAAACTTTGGGTTAAATTTTTTTATTTGTATACCAAACTATTGCAGAAACTAAATGTGTTTACAATAGTCCCTGTTTCCTTAAGGGAGAGACTGATAAAACACTGAGTTGCACTTTTTTTCTTTGTGTTATTTTGTGTGTTGCGGCTCCAATATTTTCCTACCATTTAACACATAGTATCATCATTGTAGATAGTATAGTTTTTTAATGTATGCCATGAACAAAGCATATTGGCAAAGTAAGTGGTTGTTGTTGTGCATATAAGAATATTGGTGAAGTAACTTGTTGTTGTGCATGTAAGTTGCCAACAATTGTTTGATGTAGTAGCAAGTTTTCTTATGCTTGTTGTGTGTCGTTTCAATGCACAATCAAGATCCACTCATGTTGCTTAAGCATGTGTTGCTATGAAAATATGGAAGTTATGAAATATTTTCAAGATGAAAGAGAGCAAAGAATTAATAGCTGAGAGAGAGTAACAAGCTATGTATATTTAGAAACTATGATGTGTATTCAAGTATTGCTAACCATTATGGATGCCTTGAGATTTTTCTTAGGTGTTATGGCTAAATGACAAATCATTGTTTTCACTAATGGAAGAGATTAAGATCCTATTGCTAAGCACATGTAAGACTTTTCACTGGAGAAGGTGTTTGGAGTTCAATAATATTAGTATATATTAATAAGGTGTAGTCTAAATGTTCTACATTTTTTACTTTTCGGTTATTATCATCGAATCGTGTAACTTAATTCTGGGTGAAATCACAATTTTACATTGTTTAAATTGCATTTTTGAATGCATAAATCGATTCAACCCCCTCAAAAACTTCAGGGCATGTGAAATATATAATCTCCACTGAAATATCAAATTTTCTAAATTTCCAACCAAATTCTACATAAAACTCATTGGAAAAAATGTCCAAAGAAAAATAAAAACTTAGAACATTTAGACTACGTCTATTAAAAATTGAAATTTTTTGTGAAAAATTAAATACAAATGAAGTGATTGCACATATTAATACTTTAATATTTTGTTATTAAGTGAAGTGATTACATATATTAGTACTTTAATATTTTGTTATTAATGAAATTTGTTAGGAATGAACTCTCGTAAATGTCAAAAATCTGTACTTTACATCCAACTAGCCAATAATTTTATTTTTGATTTAAATGATAATTGTGGTGAGTGATATGATGTGGTGAACTTTTCAGTGATCCCACAATTATATATCAACAAGTGTTTTGGGTATATTTCTTTTTTCATAATTTCTATTGTGGTTGAAATATTTTTTCATACTTCAAAATGGTGACACTTGTTAGGGGTAAAAATTTATTAAAATAAAAAATATATTTTCTCCATTTGTATCGTTTAAATATAATTGATTGAGATGATACTTTTTTATTTAAGGATCAAATTGTGTTATTGGTGTATAAATTGTGTATACAAAAGGTGGGTTATATCTTCTAGGTAGCAAGCTAAATTGTCATAGCTAGTAGTATATGGTTTTATGTATGGAATTAAGGCTACATGTTACTAGAAAGGATATGACTCTATTGAAGGTAGCCTATATGATGACCAAAATAAGCACTCTCTTTCTTGTGGATACTATTGTTATAGCGTTATTAACCCCCTAACCCTTGGGACATCATCTCCTAGAGGTCACCTACCCAATTCAACAACTTTCATAATTCCCCCCCCCAAGTTTCTAGCCTAATTTCCCTTTGGTCATGTTTGTCCTTCCTCAAAAATGCGATCGAAAGGGTTGGTCGCCCTTTCTGGACAACCAAGTCGTGACCAGGTCACTCTGTCTATGTGCTTAGGTCACGACCGAGCCTAGAAGCTCCTTTTTTTGGACTTGGTTGCGATGGATGCGATCTTCCTCTGATTTCTCAGGGTTTAGTCTCAAGAAGGCTTCCATTATGAGCCCAAGGATCTTATCCTTTTAACCATATGGATTTATCCCTAAATCCCTATAAGAGCCAATCCATCTCTCATGGGAAGTGGGAAGAAAGAACTAACAAGGCTACTCTGGCATTTTGGTGGTACAGCTTGGGCAATGAACTTGGAAGAAAGACATCTCTTCAGTTTACATCTGTAAGTTGTGATATTGCTTACTTTATTAATAGAATATATAATGGATGTTTCCCTCTAATTGATTGTTTATGAAAGTTTATATATTCATTGATATATAATTGGTATGATTGTGTGTTGTGACATATTATCAAGTTTAGGAGCATCCTTTTCTCATGTCTCTATTTCTGTCTTAGGTATAGGAAGAACCTAAGGGAGCTCAACTCCTCCAGGGTGTGAAATCCCTACAACAGATTGACAACCATACTGGGGGGATTGCCCTTAATGTGCTCTCTTTCTAAGATCTTTACCCATTTAAATGTCCTGATCTAATTGCCAACCTTTGTTGTACTCTTTTCAGAGTCTAGCTAAAGAAACCTCTACCTTGGATCTGACAGATCTCATCCTAGATCTAGCTTTTTTCCATTTCTCTATTTTGGTCGCGACTTCCCAGTGTACACAGAGTGACCTAAGCCTTCTTTCTCACGATTCTCCTCGCTTGGAGCAATGACCATCCCTGCTCCCAAGTCTACTAGGAGAAACCATACCCTCTGGTCACACTGTTCCTCTTATTGGGTTGTGACTCGATTGCATTGTCTCCCTCTGCAGGGAGCGACCGACCTCTTGAAACCATTTTTTTGGAGAGTTATCCTTAAAAAAAAACTTACCCATATCTTTTACCACTGGTCTCCTTCAACACTCCAGACCTGTCTTAGGCATATCCCATTGATTTTGTTTCAAATTCTTTTTAAATTTATGAAATTTATCTTTTTTTTTGGCCATTTCCATGTGATTGATGGGTACAACCAAAATCATCTAGTCTAATCCTTTCAATCCATTAGAAGGCTATCCATAGCTATTTGAGAAGATTCTTTCGCAAAGTCTATAATTTTATTATACAAGTCTCTTTTTCATTAGTTTCAATGTTTGTCATTTCCCGAATCATTTGAGAACCCTTCAAACTATTGCCTAGACTTGAAATCTTTCATATTCTTTAAGTTTGCATGCTTGGTTTTTATTCTACCTTTTTCATTCATCATAGAACATTGTTAATTGAAAGTGAAGGATGAAGAAGATGTTTTGTTTCAATTTTCATGTAGTTTGAAAAAATAAAAGAAACAAAAACATTTTATTTAGAGTGCTTTAGAATATGATTGAAACAATTTGCGCTTGGTTGGGAATTTCGTAAATCATTCCATAAGTTTGGTTGAAAAATTGTCCTTTTGTCTCATTTGCAAGAATCAAAGTGAATCGGTATGCATTAGGGTGTTTTCTTACATAAAAAGAAAAATAAATATACTTTTCTCCCTCCCGTAAATAGGATTCACCGAAAAGAAAATGATTTAAATCTCTTTCTTTTGCACCTATTTGGATTCAAGTCCTTTCATATTATGAGTTTCACTTCTGCACAACCTTTTGAGTAAAGAAAAACTTTAAAAACAAACACACGCTAATAAAATTTACTAGACTTTTTCTTTTCTAAAGAACACCAAAAATAGTCTAGGTGTAGGGTCTTTGGACTAAGATAAGTGAGTAAACTGTCCAAGACCACGAAAACAAACCATAGAACACTAAATACTTCTTAAATCCAAATTTCGTATAGGCATAGCAGGGAACCCCCTCTCACACAAGGGCTACACACGAGGTTGCGTGCGGATGGGAAACAAAGATTACCCCTCCAAGGCTTAACCACACATAGCGGAACGATAGTATATTGGGGATTCTTCTTGAGAATTGACTGTTTCCATTTGGTCTTGGAACTTCATGAATCCCGAATCCGTTCAGGGTCCTCTGGATATTTTTCCAGTCCTCTTGTTCTCAGTCCTCTTGAAGAATTTCAGACTTGATATCCTGCCCATACTGTCGGACTCGATTGTTGACTATACCCGCCTAGGGGATGACTATGAGTTGGTGACCTTAGTTGCCATAATATTTAGGGATTTTACACAAGGTGATGATGAAAGGGAGTCTTCACTATACCTAGATCATATGTTGGTCAAACTCACTCGGACTCCTTGGAGGGAAAACCACATATAGATTGTCAGGGATCTTGCACCAAGGTGTAAGTCTATTAAGCAGGCCACCAACATAACTAATCCACCCAATTATCCTATCCCCTTCTCACATTTTCCCATGATATTGGATTTCATCACCAACTAGTGAGCTCATGGAGAGAAGCTTTGGTTTGTTTGTTTGATTCCTAGATTTCTTAGCGCATGTTATTTATTTTCTTTAGTTAGCTTTAGGACTACCATTGTCATATCTCAATCCTAGCCGACCAAAACTTGCGTAGGTCTCAGAGGATGCGAGGTTTTCCTCCACTAAATTATGAACTCTTGCCTCCCAACTCACCTGAAGACCACCTTCGAGAGAAATTCCATGAGGAAAAATACTCCAAAGTCGGAAGAGTTGCTACCCCTTTGCTTGAACGCCTAGAAGGAGACAAATTTTGAGAGGGATTTTTACTCCCTGCAAATCCACCCTTAAATAACCCTTTTAGTCCCCTCCTTCTTCAGGTAAACTCTATCAGAGAACCTGAATTCGGTATCGATTATCCTCATCTACCACTTGTGCCTTGTGAAGACATTGTGAGCATGGAAACCCAACAAATCCATTCATTCGAAGGTTTCACCACAACACTCGGGGTTTCTGGTCCATCTGACCCTATGCAAACCCCTGAAAAACCCCAAGACATTCTTGATCGATTAGATACAAGTAAAGACTTTGCTTTTAAACTATTGCAACACTATCAATCACATGCCTCTTAACACACCCCTCATCCCCCCATTTCTGGCATCTCCCATATGTTTTAAAATTCTTTCCCCCCATTCCTCCCCCATCCACTCTACACCACAACTGACTCAACTGCACATCACCCCAACCCAAACATCAAAATTGAAATCTATATCATATGTTGTCCCAACCATCATACCACCACCTTTAAGAACACAACCTTGTACACCCCCCACTAGGGGGAAACCTTTGTTTACCCCACTATTCTTAGGAGGCGATCCCAATATATTTGGACAACAACCTTCAACGAGAGGCTTACCTCCCCAAGAAATTCAACTAATGGGTTTCGACCAAAAAACATCTATGATCCAAAATTTCACTAGGGGACAACCCTGTTCTCGAGACAAATTTCTGGCCAACATCCACCCATGGGAAACCCTCAACTTTCGTATCATTTTTAACGGGGCCATACCCTCCTATCAGGAGCCAAAATTTATTTGGCTGGGGGAAACGCCCAACCACATGGCCATATTCACTCTGGAGGAAACAATCAACTGGGGGGAAACCCCCAACTACCGGATAACACCCATCATGGGGCCAAACTATTCCTACTACCACCCGTCTACTATTTGGCCACCCTTACCCAGAAATAGAAAACACCGTACGGAACCAACCTCAATAATCCATCATTCCTACAATTTCCACTCAACTAGGAGGACCCCCCGGAGGACCACCCTATGGTGGCGGACTACCCCATGGTAGAGGGGGACCACCCTATGGTGGAAGACCCCCTAGAGGACCTCCTGGGGGACCACCCTATGGAGGCGGACCTCCTGGAGGACCACCCTATGAAGGAGGACCTCCTGGGGGACCACCCTATGGTGGACAACCCCATGGGGGACCACCCTATGGAGGAGGACCTCCAGTAGGACCACCTTACAGAGGATGACCTCTCAGAGGACCACCTTATGGAGGAGGACCCCCTAGAGGACCACCTTACGGTGGAGGCCCCCCTAGAGGACCACCTTATGGAGGAGGACCTATAGAACAACATCCACATGGAGGAGGACCATATAACCCACCTCCACAAGTCATAAAACAAATCTCATTCTTGGCAAATTTAGTTTTTCTTGATCATTCATGGTTGAATAATGACCCCATACAACATTCCCCTTTTTGGCCCCCCATTCCTACCAAAATCCCATCTGATATTCCCATGTTCAACGAAAAAGCTGGAGAAAATCGAAACAATCACGTGATGAATTTCCATATATGGTTTTCTTCAAACTCCTTGATGGATGATTCCATCCGATTATGACTTTTCCATCGAACCCTTACAAGATCAACATCTAAATGGTATATTGAACTATTGCGGAACTCCTTTGACGAATTTAATTACCTTTCCATGGAATTTTTGACACGCTTTCAATTACCTATCCTCTATGAGATCGACACTGAGCTCTTATCCTCGTTACGACAATCAACTTCCACCCATATTTCATATCACATTCATGAGTGGAGGCGTTAGAATGATTAATCAAAGCCACAATACCAGATCAAATATTAGCTTATTGGTTCACCAAGTCTCTTTTTCCACCTATAGCTTGAGATGTCACAATGGGAGGAGCTGTCACTGAGGAACAAGCCATCAATCGAGCCTAGTATTTAGATTTGGTATACTCTCAATCGGGCACGTTATACAACCTGATTCCCAACACTCCTCGACCGTTGAATGATTCTACCAAACCTGCACCTGGACCTCATGAGATGGTGTGATTGGTCCTGTTTCTACTGATACAACTGGACAGATGTCTGGGAAATATGGCCAATCAAATAAAGCTACCAATCCTATCTCATATGTCCATACAATCATTCCAAGTAAGCCCCCTTCCCAAACTTTTGAGATTAATTTGGTGCAATCAAACGTGCCCAAAAACCTACAGTGATCTAGAGGAAAAAATAAGGGTAACGATAATAAGAAAAAGAAAAAATCTTTTGAGCAGTTGGGCCCCAAGACCCAAGAAAACAATGCTAAGGGTAAAACCAAGAGAAAGGCCAGATATCCTTGCATGATTTGTAAAGAGGATCATTTCACTAAAGATTGTCCTCATCAAAGTGAAATCCATCAATATCTCGAACGAGGCCCATGCTCTTCTACACTTGCAGTTTTAACAAATCCTTTCCCCCCTTAGGAGAAACAACTTGTCATGAAAACGCAAGCACCCCCACCTGGGGGAAACCCTGAATCCTCGTTTGTAAACACCTTGATGGTTAAATCTGCGGCCATATCTACTAGAGACAAGAATTATGATTCTCTAGAAGGTGATTCTTTACCCAAATATCCCCCCATGTGTACCCCATCCAATGGCCCTCTCATGCTAGAGAAGCCAAATATTAAACCTGCCTTATGCCCTCCAAATGGAGTACTTCCTCGCATTACGCATAATCCTAATGCTCGGGCAGCCCAACACTACATTATAGTAGAAGATCTCGCCCAAGCCTATTGTGCCATGTCGGCACTTGAAATACTGCAGTCCTACCCTATGCAACGTAAAGCTTTATTATCAACCATTAGTGGAATTGACCCTGCAGAATCCAATGTTATTTCCTTCGACACAAATTGCAATGATTCCCGCCTATCACACCAATTAGAATTACAAATCATTGTCCGATATCTTAATAAAAATGTTTTCCAAACAATGCTTGATGAAGGTGTCACAACTTGGATCATGTCCTTGACATGTTAGAAATCTCTTGGTTTTCCCCAACTTACCACGTCAGAAACCATCTTGAAATATTTTGACGACCATTTTTCAAACCCCACAAAATTCTCCCTTCATTACCCGTTGAACTTGCGTGCAAAACCATTTTAGTAGAAGTCGAGGTAATTGACACCACACTAGACTCTAATTTTCTTTTAGGATGCACCTGGTTTTATGCCATGAAGGATGTTGCGTCTAGTGTCTTTCAACTTGTTAAATTCCCCCATAAAGGGAATATTGTCACTGTAGACCAACTTGACTTTTGTACCCCAGATGTGCGAATAAATACTAATGAAATGTCCCTTTTCTAGGAGAGTCTTCTTCGATATGTGAAAGCATTGGGGTCCATCTTTACCCCTCATTAATGGGGACTTTTCCCCTCCCTCCACCAGATATAACTCCAACTATTTCCATCAATATGATCTCCATGGTTTCCGGTGCACCCATTGATTGCAATGACCTCTGGGTAATCCCTCACCCATCTGATATGGAGTCTTATGGAGACACTATGCCACTCTCACCAATTGATTTGGAATATTCAATAATACAAATGATAGGAGAATCTTCCGATTCTCATTCTAGTCTCCTACTGGATGAGGAACTAGATCAATTTTCTTCTCCCTCTTGGGCTACCAAGGCTCCACCATCCCATGACTTTCTCAATATCGTCCTTCCTTTAGACGAAGCCATTATGGAAATCATGACTTTACAAGATAAACCTTGGGAGGATTTTCGTCATTTCTCCTCTTTCCTACCCTGTGGAGAGAATAAAGAAACCCAGATACAATCCCTCATTTTAACTGATATCCAAGATCCATCCCTTCTACCCTCCACATCATACCCTATTTTATCTGAAGGAAGTTTGGGAAATATTTCCAAAAACATTTTGACCTACATTTCAGTTAAACCTGGGGCCACGGAAAACATCCAGATAGGTGTAGATTGTTCCCCTGAATAAATCAAAGCTTATACTTCCCTATTCAAAGAATTCTATGAAATTTTCGCCTGGTCCTCTGAAGAGATGCTATGAATTGACCCACGAATTGTTGTACATGAAATCAAAAATTACCCTGGAGCCCATCCAGTTCGACAACGAATCTGCCCTGTTCACCCAAGGAAATCTGCATCCATTAAGGTAGAAGTTCAAAAATTGTTGAACGTTGGTTTTATTTACCCCATGCCCCTAATTGAATGGGTTTCCAACATCGTACCAGTTAACAAAAAGGAGGGCACCATCTGAGTATGCGTTGATTATAGGGACCTCAACAAGGCATGTCCTAAAGACAACTTCTCTACCCCTTTCATTGATCAAATAATCGATGATTGTGCTGAATGTGAAGTCTTCTCATTTATGGATGGGTTCTTTGGCTATAATCAAATCGAAATTACTTTGAAGGACCAACACAAAACCGCTTTTATTTTCCCACGGGGAACTTTCACATATCGAAAGTTACCTTTTGGTCTTAAAAATGCTGGTGCAACATTCCAATGGGCCATGTCTTAGGGTTTCCATAAAATTAAACATATCGTGCAGCCTTACCTCGATGATCTCCCTGCTCGGTCTCCTAAAAGAACCAATCACGTAGATCATCTACGCCAAATCTTCATACGCTGTCGATATTAAAAAATTCGCTTGAACCCACACAAATGAATTTTTGTTGTGGACTCTGGTCATTTACTTGGTTTCATTGTATCTAGGTATGGGATTAGAGTTGATCCCCTTAAAGTCGAGGCAATCATTGATTTGCCCCCTTCTAACTTCGTCATCCAACTTCAAAGTTTTCAAGGGAAGGAAAACTTCCGTAGACACTTTGTTGCCAATTACGACAAAATCACTAAAGGTTTCATGCGATTATTAAAAAAGGGTGTACATTTTATTTGGGATGAACAAGACCAATGATATTTCGATTGTTTGAAGAAATTTCTTACATTTACACCATTACTTAAACCCCCAAATTACAATAAACATTTCATCCTTTACCTGGAAACTTTCAGTACCACCATTGGAATGGTATTAGTCCATACTGATGATCAACACAATGAATGTGTTATTTATTATCTTAGTAAGGGCCTAGTTGGTGCCTCGTCATCCAACTTCAAAGTTTTCAAGGGAAGGAAAACTTCCGTAGACACTTTGTTGCCAATTACGACAAAATCACTAAAGGTTTCATGCGATTATTAAAAAAGGGTGTACATTTTATTTGGGATGAACAAGACCAATGATATTTCGATTGTTTGAAGAAATTTCTTACATTTACACCATTACTTAAACCCCCAAATTACAATAAACATTTCATCCTTTACCTGGAAACTTTCAGTACCACCATTGGAATGGTATTAGTCCATACTGATGATCAACACAATGAATGTGTTATTTATTATCTTAGTAAGGGCCTAGTTGGTGCCTCGTCATCCAACTTCAAAGTTTTCAAGGGAAGGAAAACTTCCGTAGACACTTTGTTGCCAATTACGACAAAATCACTAAAGGTTTCATGCGATTATTAAAAAAGGGTGTACATTTTATTTGGGATGAACAAGACCAATGATATTTCGATTGTTTGAAGAAATTTCTTACATTTACACCATTACTTAAACCCCCAAATTACAATAAACATTTCATCCTTTACCTGGAAACTTTCAGTACCACCATTGGAATGGTATTAGTCCATACTGATGATCAACACAATGAATGTGTTATTTATTATCTTAGTAAGGGCCTAGTTGGTGCCGAACTTAGATATCCTTACATTGAGAAGTTGGCATTGGCAGTTGTATACGTTGTCCAACGATTCTGACATTACATTCTGCTCCAAACCACCACTGTTATCTCTAACACCAACCCAATGCAATATATTTTATCATCCTATTACAAGAATTTGATCTTTAATTCTCCACCCCCAAATCCAAAATATCCTTGATTTTTGGAGAATTAATGACTGATCTTCCTTGAGCCTTTGATGAATCCATGGTACAATATTCGTTGCCTGATGAATCTTTATTTCTCATTGACTCATCCGACCCTTGGTATGGAGACATATTGATTTATCTCCAGACAAAACGATTTCGACCCGATCTGTATAAAGATTATTGTCACCGTATATGCCACAAATCCAGAAACTATCTCATTATCGGTGATACTCTTTACCATCGTGGAGTAGATATGGTGTGACACCGATGCATTATCCATTATGAATCCGAACGAATCCTAAATGACTGCCACTTTGGAGCATGTGGTGGGCATTTTTCTGGGTTAGCCACTGCCCATAATATTTTACGCGAAGGCTATTGGCCCATAATTTTCAAAAATTGCATTAATACGGTACAAAAATGCCACCCTTGTCAAATATTTTCTAAAAAAATGTACACTCACCCACCTCCTTTACATCCCGTCATTGCAGTCGACCTGTTTGCTAAATGGGGCATCGATTTCACTACCTATAAACCTCCTTCTATTGTGGTTCATAACTATATTATTGTGGTCATTGATTATTTTACAAAATGGGCATAATCCATGCCCACCTATTCTAACGACACCAAGACTGTTGCCTTGTTCATATTCAACCATATCATCGCCCGTTTCGGTGTGCCTAAATCCATTGTAACCGACCATGGATCAAATGTTTTCAATAACATGATGATAGAATTGTCCACTCTGTTGCGTTTTGACCAAGAACACTCATATCCTTATTACCCCCAAGCAAATGGTCAAGTCAAGTCCATTAACAAGGTACTCAAAATAATGCTCCAGAGAATGATTGGAAAACATAAATCCAATTGGCATTTAATGTTATTCCTGACTTTATGCGCATATCAAACCTCTGCCAAAACAGCCACTGGATTCACCCCGTTCCAACTTGTCTATGGTTTGGATGCCATTTTACCCATTGAATGTGAAATACCATCCCTCAATCTAGTTGTCAAACTCCTGCCTGCCACTTATGCCAAAGAAGAGAGACTCCTATATTTATCCTGTCTTGATGAATGATGTCATGAATCCATCATGGACAATGAGTCTCATCAAAAGCACGTCACACACCAATACGATAAAAAATAGGCCCTTGAACCTTCTCATAAGGCGACTTAGTTTTGGTCTACAACCAAGACCATGAAAAATTAGGTGCAGGTAAGTTTGAACATTTATGGCATGCCCCCTATATAATTACACGAGTTCTTAAAAAAGGAGCCTATGAGCTAGCAGACTATCAAGGAAACCCATTATCGGAGCCCCGCAATGGTCTCTACTTAAAAAATTACTATGTATAAAGCTCGTGCTATCTAGTGCTTTTGTACCATATGTATTATAGTATGGTATGGTTGATTTTATTTTCCCTTTATGTGACATTATTTTTCAATATGATTATCCTACTTAATGCTTGCATTTCAGATGTTGTCGTTTCCCTCACCCTATTTTGGATACACGGATGGAGCTAGTCGCACCTCCCGGAACATTGCTTCCGCTATCTGGGTAATTATTTCACTCACTAATGATATAGTCAGCTCTGGGGGAATCTATCTAGTCTCTGCAATGAACAATGTTGCAGAATACAATGTCGTCATTGAAATTTTGACTGAAGCATCTTCTTTGGGCATACGTCACCTGATAGTACGCCTAGATTCTGAACTCGTCGTTTCAGACCTCAACTTGACTTATTCTATTCGACATCCTATTATTTTTCTGAAATATTTAAGGGTACGACTCTTGGAACGATCATTTCATTTTATGTCTTACAAACATATACCAAGACAATTCAATTCTTTAGCTGATTCACTAGCAAATTTTGTTTTGAATTGACATCTACTTCATTAAAAAGCATCACATTAAACATTCACTGTATAAACCATTATACACATCATTCATCACACATACATAAGCATAAATCACAAAGACATATGTCCATATATATATATATATAAGGCGTGTCCAAAAAATATCCAAAACCACTATAACATAACAACATTGGATTTTTGCCCATACATCCGCAAAGCAAAAATGCACCAAAAGTACATCACACTAAAGTGCGCTAGTCATTAGAAGGATCCCTCTAGTCATTATAGCAAATCACTTCTCATGCGAACTTCTGCAGAAGATGCTCGAATTGGTTCCCCACACCCACTACATTCCTTTGCATACGCATAGGTATATCATCCATGTGTGGCACTAGAATGTTGATGCAGGAGCATCGCTCCACCTCAACAACGCGCCAAAAAGCCAACGCATCAGTGCACTTGGAGGGAGTGGATCCCAAAGAAGGGCGCACCATTCCGCTCAAATTTTGAGCTTTTATTTAAAAATTTAATGTAATTAAAGTTTGAAGGCTCAAGGAAAGCCAAGCCACTATCTTTGTACAGGTCGAGTTATTGTAATGTGTAGAGTCTCCTTTAATGGATGACAAGTAGGTGGATTTAGATTCGATTTAGACTAGATGGAAATTAAATGTAAATTAATGTGAGTAGGTAGCTGGAGGGAAGGCTTGAGGAGCCCCTCTTTTGTAAAAAGATATTTGTATCGAAATTCATTAGTTAAGGAATGAGAGCATTAGTTAATGAATGTGATCATTAGAGAGATCAAGAGAGGAGAGGAGAAGAGTTGAGAATCAGTTGCAGTCTAGGCTTGTAAACATTGTATAGATCATTCAAATATTAATACAAAGAGCAATTTTTCCTGCATATGAGTTCCTGTGTATGTTTTGCAAGTTTTCTGAATGTCTCCAAATGTTTACTGTGTGTGTTTTTGAATTCCATGGATGCATGTACGTTTTCCTTTGTAGGAATTAGATAGAAATTCTCTATATGTGGTTTTCTGAGTAGTTCTGGGCTCTTAGGCTTGTGCAATGAGTGCACACCAGAGTAGTTGAGAAACTCTGTGAAGCTAGTGCAAGGAGTGCGCTTGATGTTTGTTTCAAGTTTATAGAAGAGTGTGCCAAGTGGGCACACCAGAAGTGTTCTAAATCTTAGAAGGAGTAGTGTAAGGAGTGCACATCAAAGTTGTTGAACACTCTAAGAGCGAGCGAAAGGAGTTCACCTACACTCATAGTAGTGTAAAATCTCAGAAGGGAAAGCTATGCTAGTAATACGCACAAGAGTTATTGAACACTCTGAGGAAGCTTTGCAAGGAGTGCATTTAGCGAGTGTAAGGAGTGCGTGAGAACTCTGCTTCAATTTCTATGAAGATATTCCCTGGAAGACATGCTAGAGTTACTGAATACTCTAAGGAAGGAAGCTCAGCAAGGAGTGCATTGAGAAGACACACCGAGTGCGTGAGAAATCTGTTTCGAGTTCAGTGAGAAGGTTTCCAAGAGGCCACACTAGAAGGTAAAGCAAGGACTATGCCATAAAATAGTCTAAGTCCTAGACTGCAAGGGAAGCACAAGCGTGCACCAATACTTCATCTAAAGTATTGAAAAAGATCAAGAGGACGAGTGCAAGGTTCCAGGAGGGAAAAAGAAATTGATAAAGAGTCAAAGGGCCGAGACCCCATTGAATTGATAAAGAGATAGTGCATTTGTGCATAGAGCCTCTGCAAGGAGTGCAGAAGGCCAAGTACAATCTAACTTCTGAATTGCAGGAGGATCTCAAAGTGTGCACAAGTGAACTTACTTCAAGTTCAAATATCAGGAGGTACAACCCAAGTCGAGGCCCAAAAATCGGTCTTGCAGAGAAAGTTCAAAGGCCGAGCCTTTTTACAGATCGAAGAAATCCTTCCTTAGATGAAAGATTGAGTTACATCAGCAGAGGAGGAGCTACAACAACCGTCAAATTGGTTGCGAGAAGCAATTTAGATCGTCAGATCAGAGTCGAGGCAGAAGGAGGAGAGCGAAGGAGAGAAGGATAGATCCCAGCTGTCAAATATGGGCGCGTGGATCGACAACCGTCAGATCTAAGTAAGTAGCCTAAGTTTTAACCCTCAGCATCCTTCAGACTTCTCAAAGTTTGGATTTTTTTCATGTTTGGACACAAATGAAACAAGTCTCCCAAAGTCCCAGATCCTAGAGTGTATTTGGGTCGTCATAGGTGAGGCCACATGTTAGTAGATTGAGCGTAGTCTGAAAGTCTAGTTATCCCAGAAAGTTGAGGTGTAGGCGCAGAGGAGTTGAGTCTCCCGAAGTCCCAGGGATCCAAAGTCAATATTGACCATTGATCGAGGAGCGAAAGATATCATAATATTGCGGATAGTTCGGAAGTCTGCTAGTCCAGGAGAAAGTATACATATAGGTGGAAGGTTGCCAGGGCCCGAAGCTCTGAAGAGTAGAGTGCATCTAGACCATCGGTGCTTTGGCCACGTGTCGACATATTAGGCATAGTTCAGAATCCCAACAGTCTGGGAGAAACATGGTGCATAGTTGTTAGGATGCCCGGAGGCTTGAAGGATGGTGTAAATATTGGCCATCCATTTGAGAGGGACACATGGTGGGAAATTAGACCCTCCATTAATTTGTCATTCAGAGGTATCACAAGCAGCAGGAAGCCAATAATCCTGAAGCTCGTTGTCCTGAAGAGGATCATGAACGTTGATACCAGTGGACACGTGTCACTAGATCTGGAGGTTTGGGGGTTTGGTACTCCGGAGGTATCACATGTTGGAGAACTTGGGGACTCCCGAAGGCTAGAGTCCCAAAGTAAATCCTAATTGTTGAATGTTGAAGAGTTGTGGTCCGTTGATCTATCACACTTTGTGAGTTTTTCGATTCGACACTCCGGGGGGATTGAAGGTGTAGTGCAATGGAAAGCTCCAAAGTCTCGGAGCATAGAGAAAGCATTGATTGTTGATATTGGTGTGGGTTGTGAGCCGTTGATCCCCATAGTTGTTTGAGACTTCTCCCATTGGCGAGTTCATAGGGATTGGGAATTTGGAGTGTTGAAACTCCTAGAGCCCGAAGTGTCTGGAGCTTTCGAATTAGCGCTTTTTGGGTTAGCACCTAGTTACATCCCATGATCATATGAGATTATGAAAAAAAAAAAATGGCTAGGGCCCAAAATTTATTTTTAAAGGTACAAAGGGGCATAGGAAAATGCCCGCAAGTCTAGCATTTGACCTGCACAAGAAGTAAAGGACATGTGTTTTATTTTGAGGGCTCAACAGGGGCTCGAGAGACAATTCAGCTCCTTTTTTATGAACTATCCTAGACCGGGAGGTTGCACGAACTCTAGGAGGGGGTCGGGGTCTGCATCAAGTGGTATCAGAGCATAGAAAAGTTTTGTCTGATACAATCAAGTGGTATCAGATCCATAAAATGGTTCTAGTATAATACCATCAAATGGTATCAGATCTAGAATTTAGCTTTGTCAGGAAAAGAAAATGGCTACTGAAGGCCAGAAGCGAGGTCGAGAAAAATAACTTAAGCAGATGAGAAACTAGGAGATGTACCAAGAGCTCAAGGAGATTAGAGAGGAGCTCGAATGATTAAAGTTGCAGTGGCAGAAGATGCATCAAGGAAGTTGGAGGTACAAATGGCCCTTGAAGAAGAAAGTAAAGTGGCCCATCCAACATATAATTTCTAGGAGGCAAAATCAGATATTGAGAAGGTGGCTGAGGCATGTTGAAGACCTCAGTGACACATAGGAAGAATTGGTTTCCATATATGAACCGGAGACTGGAGAAACGCTCAGTTTGGAGGAAGAGAGATCGACTAGAGATCTCATAGTTTGCCAGGAGGGCAGAAGTGAAAGTCCATATTGCTAGTAGGGAAATGAGAAAATATCGGTGGAAGTTATCACAGACTTCTAGGAGGGAAGAAAATAAATTTCATCTTTCCAATTGGGTAAGGAAAAGGAGATGAGACTGTCTGAGAGTCTCATGAGCTCAAAGGAGAGTTTAGATAAGCAAGGAGTGCTGACAGAGGAGGATAATAGATGATTTCTGATGATTGGGGGAATTGGGGTATTCCTTCCAAGTAGCCCAGTCGAGGCCAATGCACGTGATGAAAGTGCAGAAGAGGAGAGACAACTAGCCAAGATTGTCATGGAGGAGAAGGAGAAGATATTGACATCTGCCCAATTGATGAAAGGATAAGAGGAGCACATAGACCATATGCTCACTTAGTGTGAGATATAATTGAAGATGCTGGAGGATTGGTTAGATAATATAGAGATAGAGGAACAGACAGAAGTTACATTGTCAGAGGAGATCCCTGAGCATCAACTCGATAGTATGGCTACATAATTTGAGTCTATAGTGGAGTGGCAAGCCAATGCCACATGATATGAAAATTGTATGGGAGATCGAGAAGATATGCCCATTGATATGTGTGATGAAGAAGAGATGCAACAACAGAGCATACTACAAAAGAGGAGCTGTCTAGTGGACCAAATGAACAAAGAGATAGAAGAGATAAGGAGATTGATGTTGGAAGAAAAAAATAAGGAAGCCAACAACAGAGAGAGGTGGAACAGAGAAGATCCTACAGTAGCAACAGAACAACAATAACAACAACAACAAGGCAAAGGAGAAGATGGATGACTCGAAATTGAAGTTTGGGACCCTGGAGGATCTCAACATCAGCAACAGGTGATACATGAGCAGGATCTCATGAATTTTTCCAACATGGGAGTATGATGCAGGAGCATCCCTCCACTTCAGAAACGCCCTAGAAATCCAGTGCATCAATGCACTTGGAGGGAGCGGATCCCAAAGAAGGACGCACCAGTTTTCTCAAATTTTGATATTTTATTTAAAAATTTAAAGTAATTAAAGTTTGAAAGCTCAAGGAAAGCTGAGCCACTGTCTTCGTACAATCCGAGTTATTGTAATGTGTAAATTTTCCTTTAATGGATGACAAGTAGGTGTATCTAGATCCAATTCAGACTAGATGGCGTTTAAATGTAAATTAATGTGAGTAGGTAGCTGGAGGGAAGGATCAAGGAGCCCCTCTTTTGTAAAAATATCTTTGTATTAAAATTCATTAGTTAAGGAATGAGAGCATTAGTTAATGAATGAGAGCATTAGAGAGCTCAAGAGAGGAGAGGAGAAGAGCTACAACTCGGTTGTAGTCTAGCCTTGTAAACATTGTACAGACCATTCAAATATTAATACAAAGAGCAGTTTTTCCTGCATATGAGTTCCTTTGTATGCTTTATGAGTTTTATCAATGTCTTTGAATGTTTACTCTGTGTGTTTATGAATGCCATGGATGCATGTATGTTTTAATTTGCAGGAATTAGATAGAAATTCTCTATCTGTGGTTTTTTGAGTAGTTCTGGGCTCTTAGGCTTGTGAAAGGAGTGCACACCAGAGTAGTTGAGAAACTATGTGAAGCCATTGCAAGGAGTGCACTTGACATTTGTTTCGAGTTCATAGAAGATAATTCTAGGTGGGCACACCAGAACTATTCTAAATCTCAGAAGGAGTAGTGCAAGGAGTGCACATCAGAGTTGCTGAACACACTGAGAGCGAGCGCAAAGAGTGAGCCTACACTCTTAGCTGTGTAAAATCTTAGAAGGGAAACCTGTGCCAAGAAGACACACCAAATTTATCGAACACTCTGAGGAAGCTCTGGAAGGAGTGCATTGAGCGAGCACACAGAGTGCGTGAGAAATCTACTTCGAGTTCTGTGAGGGGATTCCCTGGAAGACACGCTAGAGTTACTGAATACTTCGAGTAAGGAATATTTGCAATGGGTGAATTGAGTGCATTGAGTAGGTGCAATGAGTGTGCGGGAACTCTATTTTGAGTTCATTGAGAAGGTTTCCAAGAGGGCACACCAGAAGGTAAATCTCAGAAGAAGGGATGCAAGTTTGCACAGAGAGTGCAAGGAGTGCACCATAAAATAATCTAGTCCCAGACTACAAGGGAAGAGAAAGCATGCACCAATAATTCATTTGAAGTATTGAAAAATCTCAGGAGGAAGAGCGCAAGGTTCTAGGAGGGCACAAGAAATTGATAAAGAGTCAAAGGGACGAGACCCCTTTGAAGTTCGAGCAACTACAAATATCAAGAGATATAGTGTAGTTGTACATAGAGTCTCTGCAAGGAGTGCAGAAGGAAAAGTAAAGTCTAACTTCCAGACTGCAGGAGGAGTGCAAAGTGTGTGTGGGTGAACTTAATTCAAGTTCAAAGCTCAGGAGGTACAACGCAAGTCAAGGCCCAACAATCGGACTTGCAGAGAAATTTCAAAGGTCGAGCCTTTTGACAACTCGAAGAAATCATTCCTTAGATGAAATATTGAGTTGCAACAGTGGAGGAGGAGCTATAACAACCATCGGATTGGTTGTGGGAATAAATCTAGATTGTCGGATCAGAATCCAGGTAGAAGGAGGAGAGAATAGGAGAGAAGGATAGATCCCAGCCGTCGAATCTAGGCACGTGGATCAATAGCCATAAGATCCAACTACGTAGCTCAAGTTTTAACCCTCAACATCCTTCGAACTTCTCAAAGTTCAAAGGTTTTTCATGTTTAGATGCAAAGGAGACAAGTCTCTTGAAGCTCCAGAGCCCAGAGTGTATTTGGGCCGTCAAATGTGAGGCCATGTGTCAGCAGATTGAGCGTGGTCTAGAAGTTAGGTTATTCGACAAAGTTGAGGTGTAGGCGCAGAGGAGTTGAGTCTCCCAAAGTCCCGGGTGTTGGAGCCGCCTTTGTTTTTTAACCCGTTTTGATTTTCATATCTTAATGCTCGAAATCGAAAGATGGATTTCATATTTTCCTTCATCTGTTCCAAAATCTCTGAAGTTTCTTCACGCGAGCGACAATGGTTATCGTACTCTCAAGGTGAGTTCTACTTTTCGTTCAAATGATTTTCCCCTATTTTGCCTCAGAATTTCATATGTCGGATGTTATAAATCACATAGTTCACAAGTCCCAAAGAGTGAAACGACGAAATCACTTTAAAGTTTTACCCAGGTTAGTAGCGAGAGTAAAACTTTTCTAAACTACGGTTAAGCATCATCGGGGTTTCGCGTCTCGGCGTTTACTAACTCCAAAAGTCTTACTGTCGTAACCCCGAAAGCCGAAACCGCGAGATTCTTGTTTTAGTAACCCGCGTTAATGATAAAGGTAAAAAGATTAGCCGTGGTTAAGCTCTATCGGGAATTCGCAACTCGACGTATTTTCCTTTAAAAAGCTACACTGTCAAAGCCCCGAGTCGCGAAGTCGCGATAAATATAGAAACGTAATTAATTAAAAACTTAATCCGGTTTTATCACCCATTTTAATTAAATCATATCATCGCGATCTCGCGATTTCGCAACTCGGCATACGAACTTATCGGAAGATATACCTTCGAAGCTCCGAGTCGCGAAGTTGCGATATAAATAATTACGTAATTAATTAAGCGCCTAATCATAATTACATTTTTTATTAACCAAAGATAATCATCGCAATCTCGGGTCTCAGAGGTTTAAAGGGTTAAAGTGAAATCTCCCGACGTAACGAGTACCGAAAGATTAATCAACATCGATAAAACTTGATTAATTGAGCTAAGCCAGTATTTCTCGTGATTTGATGCATGCACAATCCACGAGGCAGTATTATTTTTTCCTTGTGCCAACTGACATTCCAAACTACCAAAATTTATGGCATTAATTAGAAACAAGGCGAATCGACGAGTAAGGATTGTGTTTTTATTGCTAAATTTATATTTAAGCATGATTTGACAGTTCTATTTTTGAAAAGTATCGAGTTTTAAATGGTTGAATAAATAGAGCTGTTATTTGTTATCGCAAATTCATTTCTACATTACGCAGAGCAAACTTTCCTCAATGAAATAAGTTCTATATGTATACATATTTTTATCGCAGAAGAGCTAAAGCAGGATCCCCCGCCATGGCCCCGCGAAAAGCGTCTAAAGCCAACGTTGATGTTTCGGGACAAGGTTCAGACAACGTCGCTGATACTTCACCTCGAAGTGTCGACTTTGTCAGGACCTGGTCGTTTGCTTCTGATGTTCTACAGTTCGAATTGGTAGATTATTCTGATGATTCCAGTGACAATGAAAAAGACGACCTGACCACCAAATATAAGATTGTCGTCCAATATGGAATGCATAAAGTAGCGGCCAAGCCACGAATTCTCCCTTACTATGATATAGTCCAGTGGGCATTAGACCATGTGGACATACCAACCATAACCATCATCAATGAACAGAAGGTCACTATCGAGACTTTCAGACCCGAACAATTGTAGGCTATGTACAAGTTGCCTACCGTGTCGGACCTTACATACGATGCCGAATTCTTGGAGAACTTTAAATAGAAGGAATGTGTGCAATATGACAAGACTATGTCCAATTTAATCAGAGATTGGGTTTCACACCCTGCAAAGTTCAGGGCAGACAATAATGGTATATATTTAATAGCTTCCTTGGAACCACAGTTCAAATATGTAGCTATGATGACCTGCAGATTATATGGGAGAGAGGACACCACACATTTCTTTCTTCAATGGGTGCCTCTAATACATCAAGTTGCTGAAGGTTATTCCTTCGACTGGGTGAAAATGCTGTCTGATAGCTTGACCAGTCGAGTTACATAGTATCGAGGGCAGAGGGAGAGCGGAAAGATTGCTTCATTCTTTATGTCCACGTACATTATGGACCCCGTGTGTTTTCTAACGCCGTTTCCCTTAATGAGCTGGAGTTGGACTCCATCAGAGGTCGAGCCCATCCACGTCTACCATTCAAAACTATGGGAGAACAAAGCGATAGATTTAGTGTATGAAATCTTTAACTGGGTAATGGTACCGCTGCATGTCACTATTTTCGGCCACCCGCCACCCAGGATCTCGGACAATATAGTGACGAATTTGAGCAGTATAGATGACTGGTATGTAGAAGAAAAATTCTCATATGTCAGGGTTTTCGGTGCTTCTGTTCCCCTGCATGCATTACCATTATTCATACCCAACAAGCTGGCTTGTCACGAGGTTGCTAGACAAACCGTAATCAGTGGCATAAGCAAGGAGCTTAAGGGATATTCAAAGAATGTATGGCCACCTTTTCCTGTTCATTTAAATTCATATTCTTTGTTAGATTTCAGGCATGCTAAAGCTGTGGCAGTAGCCCTGGAAGACCTAAAATTGGTTCTTATTGAATTCAAGAAGCACGATCCGCAAAGGGTCGCAAGTAATCATTTGGCTAGTTGCGGACTCAAAATGTTCGAACATGAAAATTTGTCCTCGGATGACATTTTCCGAGGTGCAAGATATTATGCCAAGATTTTTGCTCAGATACAAACCCTGACACCTGAAGAGAGGGCCAATGTTCTAAAATTCCAAGAACATCGACGCAGTTGTCTTCCCGTAGTATTGCGGGGTGAGAATCCGAGTACGGCGGAGGTGAAACAAAAAGAAGCCGAAGGCTCCAAAGATGCGACACCCAGCCAAGAAAAACACCAGGATGGGGAAGAGCAAACTAAGAGTTTGAAAACAGAGATAAAGACTCCCGACCCGTCGAAAACGCAGACTCCAGTTACTACTCCGGAACAACCAGCTAAGCAAATCGGAGATCCCAGCGCATCCATTACTCCCTTGCAGTCAACTCAGGGAAACATAGATGCAAGGTGGATTTTAAATGAAGAATTGCTACCTATAAGGGTGGAAGAGCTCCCTCCAAATGAGTTCTTCTTTGATAAAAAGAGAAAGGCTGTGGTAAAAAGAGAATTCTATCAAGAAGGGGGATCAACAGCCAAGAAGTACAAAGTGTTGACCAATGGGAAAGACAAGAAGGACGAACAACTTGCTATAGAGACAACTGAGACCTTAGGGGCATATGCCACAGTGAATCAATTTTTAGTCAGGGTTTTGAAAAATTAGCTGAAGCGAAAAAATCGCCTCATCAAAACCATAGAAGCCAGACTAGCCACAACAGAGGAGGCTGCCAAGGACCAGTCGAGTGCAGGGATAGAACAAGCAAGGTTGGCCGATAAAACTGAGATAGAGCTGCTCAAAACTAAGCTCGAACAAGCAGAGTTGGTGGTTCAGAATGGTCAGATACAAGCGGGCCAGCAAAAAGACTTGATTAAACAGCTATAGGCTAGAGTGGAAATCGCCGAAAGTAAAGTTATAAATATCGGGATGTTCTAGTCCTAGGCGATGGAGATTCGGAGCAGAGTTTTTGCAGTCCAACGAAATTTACTCGCCAAGGTAGAGGTAATTCGAGACAACTGCTTACTCGTTAATCAAGTTTTGGAAAGTTTATCTGTCAAAGAAAGAGAAGCTGAAGCAGCTTGGGTCGCTTTTCAAGAGGCTGTAATAGCTACAAACAACAGGGAATCGGGAAGTACTCACAGGTTTTCCATTTCGGAGCAGACCAGAGGAAATATTTTATTAAAAGAATGGGAGCACAGTATATCAGAATGTAAGCTGCAAGCCAAGAGGGTAACGAAATCCTTAGAAGAGGCTTTTGGTTCTATAGATGGTAATCTGTTAGGTATTGATAGCAAAGGTAATGCTGAGGTGTTGAGTCAAATGAATATAGTGAAAATCTCACTTGATTTAAATGAAAAAGAAGAAAGAGATTCGACCGAGATCTCAAAAGTAACTATGGAAAACATAGTTCAAATAGATAAATGTATGATTAAACCAAGTGTGTAATTGTGCGCTATTGACATCATAGACAGACATATGGAAGAAAGGTTGCGCAATTAGCCCTAGATTGTTACTCTTTTGAGGCCAATTGTCAATCAGAGCCGTCAAGGTTGATATATCGGCTAGTGGAAAGATGTGTTACTTGTACTGAGCATGCGAGAGGGCAAGATTCTGGTACCAAATGAAGACAGAGATAAGGAAATGAAATGATTGATCTCCTTCTTGTTGTAATTGAAAATCCTAGAACGATTGAGATTCCATCATATGTAAATCTGTATAAATATACAATAGAAAGAAGGAACAAAGGCTGGACCTTTTTGTGTCGATTGTAATAGAGGTTTTCTATCTTGAGAGTTAATATAAAGCAAATCCGAAGATTCTCAATTCTATCACGACTTTGTTATGAGTTTGTTTCCTTGTATCTCATATTTCATTTCATTTCATATTTGTATCTGATGAATGCTTCGCTATAATTTAGTACAACCTCTACTATAGTGAATGAATTCTGGTTTTTTATACTGTTCACTGTTTTTCCTCTGTACCAGCTATTAGTAGGTATAAGACCAGTCAACACTTTAGAATTCTATATATATTTTATGCTTCATCAGGTTATTTATTTACATTTTTCTTCTTCTGTTTATAAGTGATTCTCTCCCTTGACATGAGCCTTACATGATAGACAACTTAATGTTTTCTCCCACCTCATACATCTTTATTAAAATATAACTCAGTTACAGGAAAGGGCCTTTGGTTTGCACCCTATTTTCACTCCTGGATCTGTAAACTCTCCTTTATATGACCGAAATTGAGACAACACTTAAATTCCCCGTGAGATTTTCTTACCATTCTGTTCCTCCATGACTGTCCCTGTAACAAGATAGTCGAATATCGAACCCGGACTATCAGACCAAACACATACTGCCTTAAATATTTTTGATACCATTCTAAAAATAGCCACTACCCAGGTTGAACTCGAACGTTCATGGGCAGCGATTGAATTGGATATAAACATCCAGGAACAGTTGGAAGATAGATAACCCGAACTCAGGAATCATCCCTAGCTTCTCTTGCTAAAGGTTGACGTTTCTTCCTTCTCTATCCCTTACTCACTTTTGGATGCCTAGACACTTTTCTTCTAAGCCTTAAGTATAGACTTTGGAACAACATCTTTTTGGCATCGTTGCCGGGGACCGAAGTTGCGAAATCTTTTTCCCTGGGAAAATGACATTTATTTCATTGAAAGTGCCACCCTTTGATAGTGAACAAAGAGTGCACACCTTTTAAAGGCTTCCCAATCTTTCACTTGGAGACTCCACGATTAATAAGCTGGCATCCGGACGAAGGAATACCAGGAAAAAACCTGGATGGTAAACAGACCACACCCGTTACTGATCCTGAGAAGATTTTAAAGGCGAGAGGCTCTCTTAAGCCGACCCCTACAATCTATCAGCCTAAATACCCACAACTGAAGACCAAAAGATCTTATGAACCTTTGAATTCATGCAACCCTCTCTTCGACACTAAGGATCTAACATCAAACTACTCCGAAGTTAGAAGCGAAACCCGTCTGATAACCCCTGTAGAACATAAAGGAAAAAGTCCCGCAGAAAATTTATCTACTAACGATATATCATTGACTCTTCAGCTGAATTTCGTGACGTCACACGGTCTCGAAGAATATTTCACACATCCAACTTCCACACCCATTGGTTCCCCTGACTACATCTCTTGCAAGTCTGAAGAGCCAAGCCCTCGCATCCCTTACCAGTCATCCTTGGATTTTTCACCCCATGAAGAAAGTAAAGATTCACTTTTAATCTTCCAAAACCCCTTTTACAACTTTCCACTAATAACGATGGGAGCCGTCGGAGGAGGAGGTGGAGGGGTTGTTGGAGGAGGAGGTGGATGTGCTCCTGGGGGAGGAGCTGGAGGCCAAGGGCCTGCCCCCCCTCCCAGAGTGTTTGCTAAAGTGGCAACAAGATATGCTCCCTTGGTATTGTCCATTCCTTTGCACAACCTTCCTGAAAATTATATAAAAAATTTGCCAAAATTTACCGGGGAAGGAGATCTGACCGCAACCGAACACATAAATTTATTTGATCAATTCACAGACATCCTAGGTCTCGAACATGAATACGTGTATCCAAGGTTTCTTGTCCAAACCTTTGAAGGTTAGGTTCGAACTTGGTTTCAGAGTCTACCTGCAGGATCTATCTTGTCATATGATGCCTTGGAAGATGCGTTCCTTAGACAGTGGGGTGAAAGAAAGGACTACCTATATTATTTAACCGAGTTTGGGTCTTTAAGAAAAAAGAATTCAGAAACAATTATGGAGTTTATTCAAAGATTCAACAAGCTATATAACAAAATCTCAGCCGAGGTTAAACCGTCCCAACCCACAGCCAAAGTAACTTTTGAGGGGGTTTTCGAACCAGATTTTGCACTCCTTTTGCGAGAAAGAAGGGGAGCTACTCTGAACCGAATGCAAGATGATGCTGTAGAAATTGAGTCAAATATGATGGCTTTTGGTAAGCTAAAAGCTAAAGTAGAAACGATAAACTAAGAAACTAGACGCTTTAGAGAACAAGCAGGGCCGTCAGGGTCTAATAGATACACAGATGACAAAGTAGACGATATGGCCAGGGTAATTAAGAAGCTGTCTAATAAAATATCCAGAATGGAGCTAGAACAGGCCAAAGCCGATTCTTTCACCAAAAAGGATTTCAAGAGGAACCCCAACCCCCTGAACCAACAAAGACAGATAAAAAACGAAGATAAAAAATACAAGCTCCCCTAAAGAACGAAAATTTTATAGGAGCGAATGATATGCAAGATTTCAGAGATTCAGATGATGATGTCACAAACTTCGGTGATGACTGCACACAACCGTATCTGACTAGAGAAGATTATGAAAAATCTCTAAACACTCAACAATCGTTAGTTAAAGGTGAAGAAAGAGATCATACTGACCTTCATAGTTCTCAAGAAGAAACCGAAATGATAATGGCTGAGGTCCAACCTAAGTACAATCTGAGATCTAAGAGTAAGCCCATTTCAACTACTCAACCTAAGAAAATTCTCCCAAGAGGTCAAACTTATGAGCCTACTTCGGAAGAAACCTTGCTACCTAACAACAAAGAAAAAGTAGTAAACTCACAAGAACCCGAGGTGGGAAACGTTGAGACCCAAACACAAGGAACCGAAATAGCTAATACAATTACACCTTCAACCAAGATCATGAGTAATAAAGCGGTCCAGACAAATAATTCGGAAAGGAAGGATTAGAAAGTCCCAACTAGAGAAACAGATAAGGTGAGCGGAGTTTTCAGTTTCGAAAATGAGATGAATAAAATTAAGATGCCAATTCCTCTGGTAGAATTAGCAAAAAACCCAGTTTATCGAAAGCATATTATCAAAGTGATAGGTGTCTCGGAGCTAGAAAGCCAATTTGACGTTTTAAACCTGGAAGATGATAAACCCAACATCACTTTTGGTCCACATTTTGAAGGGGCCAAAGACATTGTTGATCCCTTTTATATCACCTTAAATGTATATGATCAACTGCTACATAATTGCATGCTAGACTCCAGAGCCTCCCATAACGTGATGCCTAAAATTATTATGGACAAATTGGGTCTCTAGATCACCAGACCTTACGGAGATCTTTACTCTTTTGATTCGAGAAGAGTTAAATGTATGGGAATGATAAAGGATTTAGTAGTTACCCTGGCACATGTCCCAGTTAAGAGTATCTTGATGGATGTGGTTATTGTTGATATTCCCCTCAAGTATGGCTTACTGTTGTCTAGGTCATGGAGAGCCAAGCTGGGGGTTCTCTTCAACTGGATATGACATTCACCACAATTCCTGTGTTTGGTGGGCAATTTACTTGGTTGTACAGGGAGACGAGGTTAGCATATACAGTAAGAGACCCTCAAAATCCGAACAATTTCCCTATTTACATTGCAGATCAAGATTTAGGAAATTGTATTTTATCTTTTGACGACGGTTTGGATGGTTGCACAGAGGAAAATGATATAGAGAATGAAGAGTCAGGTTACATGACCGAGGATATGTGTAGTACCAGTATCTGGAAAATGTTTTTTGATGGTGCCTTATCTTGCGAAGGGGCTGGTGCAGGAGTGATTTTAGTGGCTCCTGAAGGAAAGTTCGTTGTTCCTTTTTCTTACAGACTGCAATGGGATATAGATTATACTAACAACGTATGTGAATATGAAGCCTTGGTCTTAGGATTAGAGGCTACCAGGAAGATAAAAATAAATAACCTAGAGGTATATGGAGATGCAAAGTTAATAGTCAAACAAATAAATCGACAGTACCAAGCCAAGCATCCCAGATTAAGATCATACAGGAATTGTGCCTGGGATCTGATGGAAAACTTTCTCTCGTCTGTAAATGTCCACTTCATCCCACGCGCAGAAAACTTACATGCTGATGCATTAGCTAAAACAGCTTCAACTTTCACTCCTCCTACAACCTTTAAATTGAAGTATTACATAGAGATAAGACACAGACCATCTATACCATATAATATCCAACACTAGCAGGTTTGTGAGGATGATGAACAAATTAAGAAGTTTCTTGAAGCAGTAGGGGAATTTTATGAAACTCATGCAGATCAAGAAAATCAGAATGACCAGATATGGATCATGCAAGAAGGGGAGGATCCTCAAGCTTTCCAAGACAAAATATCAAATCATCGTATGTTGGTCCTAAAAACTAACCATATTCCGAAGGGACTGATCCCTCTGGAAAGACTGTTTGATCAAAACGACATACCTGTAAAATCCACCTTACAACCCCAACCAGAAGAGGTTGAGGACTGTGACATAGGAACCAAAGAAGAATCCAGGATGGTTAAAATATCTAAACTCCTCCCCCCTAAAATAAAGGACAAATATAAGGACCTACTCAGACAATTTAAAGACGTTTTCGCCTGGTCTTATGACGAGTTAAGAACTTACAACACTACTGTGATCGATCACAAGATACCTTTAAAGCCTGGGGTCAAACCTTTTAGACAAAAGCTTAGGTAGATCAACCCCATTTTATTACCTGTGGTCGAGAGAGAAGTGAAGAAACTTTTGGAGGCGAAAATTATAGTACCTCTGAGATATTCTGATTAGGTGGCGAATCTGGTCCCGGTCAGAAAAAATAGTGGAGAAATCAGATTGTGCGTGGATTTCAGAAATTTAAATAAGTCCTCTCTTAAAGACAACTATCCGCTGCCTAAAATGGACCATGTGCTAGAAAAGGTAGTTGGGGCGAATATAATTTCTATGATTGATGGTTTCTCTGGATATAATCAAATTGCCATGAATGAACAAGATAAAGAAAAAACAACTTTTACTACTCCTTAGGGTACGTTCATGTATGATAAGATGCCTTTCAGTTTGATGAATGCAGGAGCCACGTTCCAACGCGCTATGGACATCGCTTTCATCGGAGAGCGGGATAAGTTCATAGTCATCTATCTCGATGATTTAACAATTTTCTCCAAATCCGATGAAGAGTATCTGGTACATCTTAAACAAACATTCGAAAAATGCTGCAAGTTTGGTCTATCCTTAAACCCCAAGAAATCACACTTCACCATGCAAGAGGGTAAATTATTGGGTCATATTGTATCTAAGGATGGAATTAAGATTGATCCTAAGAGGGTTGAAGCAATAGACACTATAAACATTCCCAGAAATGTAAAAGAAATTCAATCTTTATTAGGATTTTTTTTTTTTTTACGAAGGTTTATCTCAAATTTCGCTGAAATTGTAAAATTGATTACAGATATGCTGAAAAAGAACAACGAAGTAAAGTGGACAACAGAGGCCAAAGCATCATTCGCACATATTAAGAAAGTAATAGCCGAGGCACCTGTATTGGAAAGTCTCGATTATCTGAAATACTTTCTTATTTTCTCATTTGCCTTCGAACACATGATTGCCGTGGTGCTCCTCCAAAAGAATAAAGAGGGTTTCGAACAACCAATCGCTTTTTTCAGCAAGAGCCTCAGAGACGCAGAACTTAAATATGATATAATAGAAAAACAAGCGTACGCCATGGTAAAGGTGCCGAAGGCATTTAGAACATATGTATTTCATTCCAAGATCACTGCGTACATACCGACCAGTTCTGTGAAAGATATTTTGGTACAACTAGACAATGATAGCAAAAGAGGACGATGGTTGGCCAAGATTCAAGAATTTGACCTAAAAATCAAACCTACTAAATTGATAAAAGGACAAGGCCTAACCAAACTTTTGGTTGAATCAAATCTCAGAGCTCTAGATATAAACTGCCTACAGGGATATGAGGAAAATATGAACGTAAGCGAGCTTGATGAACCAACAAGTGCAATTAAGATCGAGGAGAAGTTTGTATCATCAGAATGGTACAAAAACATAGTATCCTACCTACTGACTCTAAAATGCCCGAGTGAACTATCACCATCAAAATCCAGGACTTTAAAGCTTCATGCGGTTAAGTATTGTATCGCCGAAAATCAACTATATTGGAAAGACCCACTCAGTTTCTTGTTAGTCTGCTTAGTCAAATCAGAAACATAAAGGGTTATAAGTGAATTTAACGAAGGAGTTTGTGGAGGGCCACAGCTTACAAAATTCTAAGGTCTGGCTATTACTGGCCAAAACTCTTTTAAGACATTAACGCCAAAGTCCAAGCCTATAACCCTTGTTATCTATTTGAAGGTAAACAGAAACTCCCGACTCTACCTTTAGTTTCGATCAAAACTGAGGCCCCTTTTCAACAATGGGGGCTAGATTTTATAGGAGAGATTAATCCACATTCTAGTGCCCAACACAAGTGGATCTTAACTGCCACATACTACTTTACTAAATGGGTGGAAGCTATTCCAACTAAAAGGGAAACTGACTCGGTGGTAATAGAGTTCTTAGAAGACAATATCCTATCAAGATTTGGCTGCCCCCGAAAGATAGTCACAGATAATGCGCAGGATTTCAAATCTATGGCTATTGTCAGCTTCTGCCAAAAGTATAATATCGTTCTTGGCCATTCTACAATGTACTACCCCCAAGGAAATGGACTGGCCGAGTCATCTAACAAGAGCCTGATCAATATAATTAAGAAAGTGTTGGATGAAAACAAAAAGTCTTGGCATGTACATTTAAAGTACGCTTTGTGGGCGAATCGCATAGGCTCTAAAAAGTCTATCAGCATGTCTCCTTTTCAGATGGTATATGGGACAGATGCGGTGTTACCAATAAATTTAGCACTCCCCATGATGAAATTGTGGCAAGATCATAAAGAAGAACCTAATCATGTCACTAGGAGGATAAACCAGCTAATCGAGGTTCAACAACATAGGGTCGAAGTAGATGAAAAGATGCAGAAGTATCAGGACGACCATGAAGGCATTATTCGACCGTAGGGAAAAGGATAGAGATTTCCTCCCAGGTGATTTAGTACTAAGGTGGGATGCAAGGAGGGAAGAAACAATGAAGCATGGTAAATTCGATCACCTCTGGTATGGGCCATTTAGAGTCTCGGCTCTCAAAGGAAAAAATTCTTTCCTACTGGAAAATCTAGACGGTGAAACCCTCAACACCCCTGTCAACGGGCGTTATCTGAAGCATTGTATGACATAAACAGTCGCCTAAAAAAAAAAAAAAAAAGTTCATTTAATTTTAGATTTATATATTCATATATAGAATTTTTACTTGTGTATATACATTTTCCATTTCACTTTGTTATTTTGATTTTCTTTCGTGAATTTTCGACACATTTTAGATAGCCTCGATAACCTTCGTATTTTCCTTTTACAGGATTCCAGTTGCAAACAAAACAAGCGGGAGAAGTAAACCGAAAGTTGGTGTCAGAAATAAATCGGCTTAAACAGGTGATACCAAAGAATTTTGATATTGTGCAAAGAAAATGAAATGATAAGGTAAAGGTGAGATTTCTTAAAAGACTTGTTCTGAAGGGCTATCAAAGAAAACCGAGGTAACCTCATTCAGACAACAACATTGTTTGAACTAATGAATAACATAATGTTTCCTTGTTTAATCGTTTACGAAAGAATAAGACAAAATAAACACGTCACTCGAATTAAAGTAGTCAGTCGAAGTAAAGCGCCCTCGAAAAAGATTTTCAAGAGTCAGTTTTGATTTTTTGACCTCTGTTTTTTCAAGTCCATAAATCTCTATCTGACACCCTTTTCTGTTTTAGGGTTTACCCTTTAAAAAGTTTGCATCTTTCCATTTTTTTTGCATGCATAGGAAGAAGAGATTATGTTTCAACCTCAGGAGCTTCAAAGCAGATTGTGGAAAGAAAGCAGGTCTTCACAACTCCTCAGTCCCTTGCTAAACAAAGTGACGCTTAAAGTGATCCTGACTTTCCTATGTTTTTCAACAGTTTCGGAGGATTGAGGCTTGCTCAAATAGAGCACCCCAAAAAAGTTATTTTCCCCTTTCTCCTTATGAAACGAAGGTGTTGTGAAAGTTAAGGGAAGGTTGGTACCGAGTAATCAAAGTAAGTTGACAGACCTATAATGCAAAATATTACACAGATATCAGCCCTGATACAAACTGATTGCCCCCTTCTTCGTGCTCTAAAAAGCAAATTATAAGACAGGTGGTGAAAGGTAATTCAAGAATGATTTCCCCCATCTAGTCCAAGAGACGATGAAAGGAAATTCATAAATGATTTCCCTCATCTTAGCATTTAAATGCATAAATATATTCCGAAGTGGTGAAATGAAATTCGGTAAAAAAGGGCCAGATAACTTCACTGGGGTACTGAACAGGCTCACTGGTAGTGAAGCAATATATGAGATATCTGTAAGGCTGTTATACATGAATACCACTCTACTTTGGTAACCAATTCTTTCCAAAACTTGATCTACATCCCAAGTTCACACAGGGCTTCCTGATTGAAAATGTATAATTTTCTTCTTTTGATGCAAGCCGATAACCACACGATCTGTTGGGTCTCCTAGAACTGTTTTGATTGTCTTGAGGCATACCTGAATTCAGTAACGGGAAGGAGAAATTTGTGAAAGGGATTACAACTAATTTTAAAAAGTATCTGAGTTTTGAAAATCTTTTCAAAGGTAAAAAATGAAGTCCCTTTCCCCTTCAACATCCTGTTCTCAATAACTTTTTCACTAGATTAAAGCCATTGACTCCATTTACCCAATATCGACACGTGGTCTACTGTTCTTCCCGTCTTACATGAAAACGGGATCCCTAGTTGGAGCCTATGTTGGAGCTGCCTTTGTTTTTTAACCCGTTTTGATTTTCATATCTTAGTGCTCGAAATCAAAAGATGGTTTTCATATTTTCTTTCATCTGTTCCAAAATCTCTGAAGTCTCATCACGCGAGTGGTGACGATTATCATACTCTCAAGGCGAGTTCCACTTTTCGTTGAAATGATTTTCCCTTGTTTTGCCTCAGAATTTGGTATGTTAGATGTTATAAATCACATAGCTCACAAGTCCCGAAGAGCGAAACGGTGAAATCACTTAAATTTTTTACCCAGGTCAGTAGCGAGAGTAAAACTTTTCTAAACTACGGTTAAGCATCATTGGGGTTTTGCGTCTCGGTGTTTACTAACTCCAAAAGTCTTACTGTCGTAACCCCGATAGCCGAAACCGCGAGATTCTTGTTTTAGTAAACCACGTTAATGATAAAGGTAAAAAGCTTAGCCACGGTTAAGCTCTGTCGGGAATTCGCAACTCAACGTATTTTCCTTTAAAAAGATACACTGTCAAAGCCCCGAGTCGCGAAGTCGCGATAAAGATAGAAACATAATCAATTAAACACTTAATCTGGTTTTATCCCCCATTTTAATTAAATCATATCATCGCGATTTCGTGATTTCGCAACTCAGCATACGAACTTCCCGGATGATATACCTTCGAAGCTCCGAGTCGTGAAGTTGCGATATAAATAATTATGTAATTAATTAAGTGCCTAATCATAATTACGTTTTTTATTAACCAAAGATAATCATCACAATCTTGAGTCTTAGAGGTTCAAAGGGTTAAAGTGAAAACTCCCGATGTAACGAGTACCGAAAGATTAATCAATGTCGATAAAACCTGATTAATTGAGCTAAGCCAATATTTCTCGTGATTTGATGCATGCACAGTCCACGAGGCAGTCTTAATTTTTCCTTGTGCCAACTGACATTCTGAACTGCCAAAATTTATGGAATTAATTAGAAACAAGGCGAATCGACGAGTAAGGATTGTGTTTTTATTGTTAAATTTATATTTAAGCATGATTTGACGGTTCTATTTTTGAAAAGTACCGAGTTTTAAATGATTGAATAAATAGAGTTGTTATTTGTTATCACAAATTCATTTCTATATTACACAGAGCAAACTTTCCTTAACGAACTAAGTTATGTATGTATACATATTTTTATCGCAGAAGAGCTAAAGCAGGATCCCCCGCCATGGCCCCGCGAAAAGCATCTAAAGCCAACATTGAGGTTTCGGGACAAGTTTCAGACAACGTCGCTGATACTTCACCTCGAAGTGTCGACTCTGTCAAGACCTGGTCGTTTGTTTCTCATATTCTACAGTCTGAATTGGTAGATTATTCTGATGATTCCAGTGACAATGAAAAAGAGGACTTGACCACCAAATATAAGATCGTCGTCCAATATGGAATGCATAAAGTAGCGTCCAGGCCATGACTGCTACCTTGCTATGATATGGTTCGGTGGGCATTAGACCATGTGGACATACCAACCAGAACCATCATCAATGAACAAAAGGTCACTATTGGGACTTTCAGACCCAAACAACTGCAAGCTATGTACAAGTTGCCTACTGTGTCAGACCTTACATACGATGCTGAATTCTTGGAGAACTTCAAACAGAAGGAATGTGTGCAATATAACAAGACTATGTCCAGTTTAATCAGAGATTGGGTTTCACACCTTGCGAAGTTTAGGGCAGATAGTAATGGTATATATTCAATAGCTTCCTTGGAACCACAGTTCAAATATGTAGCTATGATGACCTGCAGATTATACGGGAGAGAGGACACCACACATTTCTTTCTTCAATGGGTGCCTCTAATACATCAAGTCGCCAAAGTGTGTTCCTTCGACTGGGCAAAAATATTGTCTGATAGCTTGACCAGTCGAGTTACAGAGTATTGGGTGCAGAGGGAGAGCGGAAAGATTGCTTCATTCTTTATGTCTGCGTACATTATGGACGCCGTGTGTTTTCTAACGCCCTTTCCCTTAATGAGCTGGAGTTGGACTCCATCAGAGGTCGAGCCCATCCACGTCTACCACTCAAAATTGTGGGAGAACAAAGCGGCAGATTTCGTGTATGAAATCTTTAACTGGGTAATGGTACCGCTGCATGTCACTATTTTCGGCCACTCGCCACCAGGATCTCAGACAATATAGTGACGAATTTGAGCAGTATAGCTGACTGGTATGTAGAAGCAGAATTCTCATATCTCAGGGTTTTCGGGGCTTGTGTTCCCTCGCATGCATTACCATTATTCATACCCAACAAGTTGGCTTGTCATGAGGTTGCTAGACAAACCGTAATTGGTGACATAAGCAAGGAGCTTAAGGGATATTCAAAGAAGGTATGGCCACCTTTTCTTGTTCATTTAAATTCATATTCTTTGTTAGATTTCGGGCATGCTAAAGCTGAGGTGCCAGCCCTGGAAGACCTAAAATTGGTTCTTATTGAATTCAAGAAGCACGATCCGCAAAGGGTCGTAAGTAATCATTTGGCCAGTTGCAGACTCACAAGGTTCGAACACGAAAATTCACCCTCGGATGACATTTTCCGAGGCGCAAGATCTTATGCCGAGATTTTGGCTAGGATACAAACCCTGGCACCTGAAGAGAGGGACGATGTTCTAAAATTCCAAGAACATCGACGCAGTTGTCTTCCCGCAATATTTCAGGGTGAGAATCCGAGTACAGTAGAGGTGAAACAAAAAGAAGCCGAAGGCTCCAAAGATGTGACACCCAGCCAAGAAAAACACCAGGACGGGGAAGAACAAACTAGGAGTCCAAAAACAGAGATAAAGACTCCCGACCCATCGAAAAAGCAAACTCCAGTTACTACTCCGGAACAAACAACTAAGCAAATCGGAGATCCCATCGCATCCATTACTCCCTTGCAGTCAACTCAGGGAAACATAGACACATGGTGGATTTTAAATGAAGAATTGAGACCTATAAGGGTGGAAGAGCTCCCTCCAAATGAGTTCTTCTTTGATAAAAAGAGAAAGGCTGTGGTAAAAAGAGAATTCTATCAAGACGAGCGATCAATAGCCAAGAAGTACAAAGTGTTGACCGATGGGAAAGACAAGAAGAATGAACAGTTTGCTACAGAGATAGCCGGGACCTTAGGGGCATATGCCACAACGAATCAATTTTCAGTCGGGGTTTTGAAAAATCAGCTGAAGAGAAAAAATTGCCTCATCAAAACCATAGAAGCCATACTAGCCACAACAGAGGAGGTTTCCAAGGACCAGGCGAGTGCAGGGATAGAACAAGAAAGGTTAGCCGATAAAAGTGAGATAGAGCTGCTCAAAACTAAGCTCGAACAAGCAGAGTTGGTGGTTCAGAATGGTCAGATACAAGCGGGCCAACAAAAAGACTTGATCGAACATCCATAGGCTAGAGTGGAAATCACCGAAAGTAAAGTTATAAATATTGGGATGTTCCAGTCCCAGACGATGGAGATTCGGAGCAGAATTTCTACAGCCCAGCGAAATTTACTCGCCAAGGTAGAGGTAATTCGAGACAACTGCTTACTTGTTAATCAAGTTTTGGAAAATTTATCTGTCAGAGAAAGAGAAGCTGGAGCAACTCGGGTTGCTTTTCAAGAGGCTATAATAGCTACCAACAATAGGGAATTGGGAAGTACTCACAGGTTTTCCATTTCGGAGTAGACCAGAGGAAATATTTTATTAAAATAATGGGAGCACAGTATATCAGAAGGTAAGCTGCAAGCCAAGAGGGTAAAAAAATCTTTAGAAGAGGCTTTTGGTTATATAGATGGTAATTTGTTAGGTATTGATAGCGAAGGTAATGCTGAGGCGTTGAGTCAAATGAATATAGGGAAAATCTCACTTGATTTAAATGAAAAAGAAGAAAGAGATTCGACCGAGATCTCACAAGTAACTATGGCAGACATAGTTCAAATAAATAAATGTATGATTAAACCAAGTGTGCAATTGTGCACTATTGACATCATAGAGAGACAGTTGGAAGAAAGGTTGTCGCAATTAGCTTGAGATTTTTACTCTTTTGAGGCTAATTGTCAAGCGGAACTGTCAAGGTTGATATCTCGGCTAGTGGAAAGATGTGTTACTTGTACCGAGCATGCGAGAGGGCAAGCTTCTGGTACCAAGTGAAGACATAGATAAGGAAATGAAATGATTGATCTCCTTCTTGTTGTAATTGAAAATCCTAGAACTATTGAGATTCCATCATATGTAAATCTGTATAAATATACAATAGAAAGAAGGAACAAAGGCTGGACCTTTTTGTGTCGATTGTGATAGAGGTTTTCTATCTTGAGAGTTAATATAAAGCAAATCCGAAGATTCTCAATTCCGTCATGACTGTGTTATGAGTTTGTTTCCTTGTATCTCATATTTCATTTCATTTCATATTTGTATCTGATGAATGCTTCGCTATAATTCATGCTTGTACTATTCACTATTTTTCCTCTGTACCAGTTATTAGCAGGTATAAGACTAGTCAACACTTTAGAATTCTATATATATTTTATGCTTCATTGGGTTATTTATTTACATTTTTCTTCTTCTGTTTATAAGTGAGACTCTCCCTTGATAGGAGCCTTACATGATAGATGAATTAATGTTTTCTCCCACCTCATACATCTTTATTAAAATATAAATCAGTTACGGGAAAGGGCCTTTGGTTTGCACCCTATTTTCACTCCTGGATCTGTAAACTCTCCTTTATACGACCAAAATTGAGACAACACTTAAATTCCCCCTGAGATTTTCTTACCATTATGTTCCTCCATGACTGTCCCTGTAACAAGACAGCCTAATTTCGAACCCAGACTATCAGACCAAACAAATATTGCCTTAAACCTTTTTGATACTATTCTTAAAACAACCACTACCCGGGTTGAACTCGAACGTTCATGGGTAGCGATTGACCGGGATATAAACATCTAGGAATAGTTGGAAGCTAGACAACCCCAAATCAGGAATCATCCCTAGATTCTCTTGTCGAAGGTTGACGTTTCTTCCTTCTCTATCCCTTACTCACTTTCAGATTCCTAGACACTGTACTTCTAAAACTTAAGTACAGACTCTGGAACAACATCTTGGAATCCAAAGTCGATCTCGACCATTAATCAAGGAGAGACACATGTTGGAGGATTGAAGACAGTTCAGAAGTTCGATAGTCCGGGAGAAAGGAGACGTAGAGGTGGAAGGTTGTCAGCTCCTGAAGCTCCGAAGAGTGGAGTTCATCTGGATTGTCGGTGCTTTGGCCATGTGTCGGCAGATCAGGCGTAGTTCAAAATCCCAACAATCAGGGAGAAACAAGGTGTAGAGTTGTTAGGATGCCCAGAGGCCTAAAGGTTGGTGTAAATCTTGGTCGTCCATTTGAGAGGGACACATGGTGAGCGATTAGATCCTCTGTTAATTCAACGTTTAGAGGTATCACAAGCAACAGAAAGCCAGGACTCCCGAAGCCTGGAGTCTCGGAGAGGATCAGGATCATTGATTCCAGTGGACGTGTGGCGCTAGATATGGAGGTTCAAGGGTTTGGTACTCCATAGGTATCGCATGTTGGAGAACTTGGGGACTCCCAAAAGTAAATCCCATTCGTTGAATGTTGAGGAGTTGTGGTATGTTTATCTATCGCCCTTTGTGAGTTCACTAATTTGACACTCTAGGGGGATTGAAGGTGTAGTGCAGTGGAAAGCTTCGAAGTCCTGTATCCCAGATAAAGCATCAATCATTTATCTCAATGTGGGTTGTGAGCCATTGATCCCCATATTTTTTCAGGACTTCACCCATTCACGAGTTCAAAGGGATTGGAAATTTGGAGTGTTGAAACTCCTCGATCTCAAAGTGTCTGGAGCTTCCGAATTAGCGTCTGGTTACAACCCATGGACATATGAGATTGCAGATGAAACAAAAGGGCTAGGGCCCAAAATTTGTTTTAAAAGGTACAAAGGGGCTTAGGAAAAGCATTCGTGGGTCTAGCATTTGACCTACATAAGAAGTAAAGGACCTATGTTTGATTTTGAGGGCTCAGCAGGGGCCCAATAGCCAATTTGGCTCCTTGTTTATGAACGATCCTAGACCGTGAGCTCACGCGGACTCTAGGAGGGGGTAGGGGTCTGTATCAAATGCCAACAATCAAACACTCGAGATTCTCCTCAAGATCCTCCAAGAGCTCTGCATCGACTCTTCCATCGTGTTGTTCTCTACCAACACCTAACTACTCACCTCGCCGATTCAATGATGACATACCCGCTGGATGTGCTAGTGCACAATATTCCCATAAAAAAATATTTGTTATGTTACAAACGAAAAAACATTTATATATAACAAAATCACAAAAACAATAAAAATATAAAAAAATGTTGTAAATTTATCTTTCTTACTGAACTCATCACTAAACCTTTCCCCCTCAGGGAGAACCATATCAGGATCATCACGATAGTCAACACCGTGGTACACATAATCATTTACTGCTACTATCTGGCAATCCCACCATCGAAAAAACTTGGCATCAAACTGAAATTGTGTTCTCCCCCCAAGTCGGGACAACAAATCTATCCATTTCTTCATCGTCGGATCCATGAACCCAACATCTGGCACCACATCCCATGGAAATGATGTAGGCACTCGCTCGAAGGAGAAATATAATAATATATATCCATAAAAAAATTGTTTCTGCCACCCCAACCTACATTTGGTCAGTTGCTCCTTCATATTTTCCAGAAAAACTACACATTAGTTGTACACTGTAGGAGATAGACTCATCATTGCATAGTCCACCTCACTCCTTGAAGCCAAGTGTAGCCTAGTACTCCCTACCTCTCGTGTAATGGTGAATAACATAGTGCATAAGGTCAAATACATCACTTGACCAATGGGAAACTTATTGCTACTTTTTTGCGTCGCTGGGTGATAATATCGCGCCACATAATCATCGAATCGATTGACGCCTCCTCTTTTCCCACCCACTAGAACCACTGTGGCACCATGTGGGACAATCCTGTTAGGAAGTATATATATTCTATCTCCAAGGTCAGTATCTGATCCCGTACAATGAAGAGTTGTCTGTCCATATCCCACATATTCACCAGATTCTATAGCATTGCAGGCTGGGCACACATGTTTTGACACAGGAAAATTTTTAATAACCCACAATTCCTCAAAGAATCTAGAGTAGGAGGGTCATCCATGGCGGAATTTTCATTTAATTCATGTTCACGTTCTCTCCACTCCAACATTGTGCCCACACCTACCAAAGACACCAATTTGTTTTATCAGAACCCAATCATAAAAGAAAACTCATACAAGTTTTGCAAAAATCTGAACAAAACCAACCTGATTGCAAACCCCTTAAGAAAATAGTGCGACCGGTCACAACCAACTCGCTCAGTCATGACCCTATGTGGCAGACAATGTGACTGGTCATGAACATATTGGTCGGTCATCCCTCAAATTTACTCTGGGCCTGAATGGTCACAACTTCCTTCTTAAGACAAAGCAATCAAATTGTTCGGTCGCACCCTGCAAGAAGTCCTGTCGCGACCGCGCATACTCAAAATTTTTGAGGCTTTCCATTAACAAAAAAATGCGTGAAATGAAAAAATACAAAATGGGTTTTGTAAGTTGGGATCCAACCTGTTATTTGATGGCTGAAGGTTGTAGGATCTGTGTTTAAAATCTCCGCAATCACTGCTCCAAATTTTGGTAAGAAAAGGGCTCTCCAATCTTTCACCAAGGTAAATGGGTAAAATGAGGAAAAAACACTCTTTTTTACTCCATATATGGATTCATTTTAACCCTGATCACACTAGAACTAGCTCTGTTTCTTTATTTTTGGCTATTTATCATTTTTATTTCTCTTGGGAGCACATACTCATTCGATTTTTGTCAGGAACACTATTATTATAAACTATGGAACCATTCTATGGAGTCTTCTTTAATCTCTTTTTCGACTCCTCAAAAAAGAAAAGATCGTCGAGTCTGCTTGTCTTTTCACACTCATATCATGGATTTGAAAATACACCCACCTGGTATATGTTTACCTCTTTTTCGGGCTAGACAAACTTTTTACGAAAAATAATCTCATCATAGAGGGCTCTTTAAGCTCTTTTTGAACTCATTAAAAAATAAAAAGATTGCTGAGCGATCTTGTTGTCTTTCATGCTCGTTAAAGTGAATTAGAAAGAACGTCTGTTGAGTGATAGTTTATCTATTTTTTGGTCTCATCAGAATATTTACGAAAAAGGAACACCCTATCCATTATGGTTAGGAGATTTCTCCTAGGTATTATTTTATACTTTTTTGGACCCTGGAGACTAACTTCACGAAAAAGTCCCTTATGGAGTTTTCTTTACGTCCTTTTCAAAATCTCTAAATATGAAAAGGACATCGAGTTTACCTTCTTTGGACTCGTTAAACTTTACATTGAAGGACCCACTCATGGGACAAAGTGATCCGAATTTTATGAGCAGAACGAAATGAATACAGATTATTAATAGGTGCTTAACACGAAAATAACAGAGATACAGTAAAACTGGTTTTCTATT